>BMAO01010422.1:0-24451 GCA_019973975.1 Trichonephila clavata
TTTTTTTTATTTTTTTTAGGGGGCCGCTTTTTGTTACGAGTTTTGAAGCTTGAGTTGTGGAAGGTATGGTATTGGATGTAGTCGTATCAGTTGAAAGAACAGGACTTGCTTCATTTGTTAAAGGTGTAAACATTGATACTGTGGATGAAGAAGGTGCTTTACTGGATGAGACAGATGCAACTGAGGTAGATAGACTAGTAGATGTGGCGGGTGAGACTGTAGAAATGGGCATGTCGAAGGAGAAGGTGTTTGTTTGGATGAGATAATGCGACAGATTCAAGAACACTATTGACGTGGAGAGAGCATTAGTAAACAAAGGAATAGGTGGCTGGAAATCTGATACGGATGCAATATTAACGGAAGATGAGGATGGTATGAGTTGTGCTTGAGTTGAGGTACATGATTTGTTAACTGTAGGAATTCTGGATGCATTTGTTGTGGAACGGATATTGTAGGTTGTAACAATTTTTAATGGTGGGCAAACTATTTGGTAATATTTTCATCTGTTTGTGAGGAACTGCTTACCGTTAAGGTTTAGCAGCCTGAGCGTAAGTTTGAGATGGCTGTGGGGCTATTAATTTTCGGGCTTCTACATATGATATATTTTTATTAGTTTTAATAGTTTGATTTCTTTTTCGATTTTCCATTTAGGGCACAGTTTTGAGTCAGACGAATGAGGCTGTGAACAATTAACGCATTTCTGCTCCAGACTGCAATCTGTGGAAGGATGTCCAACAGTTTGCACATCTGGAGCACGTCAATTGCCCACGGCCAGGAAGTTTGAGAATGTCCGAACCTCTGGCATTTAAAGCAGCGCAGAGGATTCGGAATGTATGGACGGATTTTACAGTTTAAATAACCAGCTTTTATTGTATTTGGTAGTTCGGCTATTAATGTTAATATTAAATGTTTTGTAGGAATAACTGTACTATTTTTTTTAATTGTAATTCTCCTGACCTGGATAACACCCTGTCAGAAAATCCATCAAGGATTTCTGTATCAGGAGTGTTCAACAAGTCAGGTTCAGAAATGACACCACGAGAAGTATTTAGAGATTTGTGAGGACTTATTCTTACGGTAGAGTCAAGAAAAGATTTGGCAAGTAAAAAAGACTTCGTTTGTAAAGCAGAACATGTTTCAATTAATAAATCAGCGGATCGTAAGCGTTTTACTGAATTAGGTTCGCCACCTATTCCTATTAGTGCCTTATGAATTGAAAATGGTGACTTTTTTTTTGGACATTTCATTGTTTTCCAAGGATACTAACAAAAATCTTACTTGTTTAGCAACTTGATCAATGTTAAGGTTGGGTAAAACGAGGCCTTTACCCGGGCACGAAATTTCAGGATCCATGAAAGAGAGATGGTATTCATCCTGGTGTGGCTCCACCCACCACGGAGTCCAACAAGGGAGGCAGTGTGCCGGTCATCTGGCAAAAACCAGGCACGGCGCTTACCTGGAGTACACCCAGAATATAGTGCTACAGCATCAGGGCGAGGATCCAACGGGTAAACCCGCCACCCCTTATCTGCAGCACTAACCCTACAGCAATGTCTCCGAAAAGACTTATCACCAGCCGATTGACAGGAGCGGGCTCACTCCTGCCACCCGTCTACAGCGAAGCGTGGGCCAAAGGGAACGCAAAATGTATCCCCAGGACACCATTTTCCTCCTTACGGGACGCCGCAAACGGCAAACATGCGGGTCGGAAAACGAACGTTGTTAGTAAGAAAACAAAGAAATAATACGAACATTAAAATAAATTGTCGAAAAAAATATTAAACGAATTTAACGCAATACAAAACGAAAAATATAGTATTATTAATGAATATTTTGAGTAATCTAATAAAAAATTAATCAATAATTTTCTACATGTAAATTTCGAAAAATTGTCTGTAGTCTAGACGGGAAAAGAAGAAAAGGGAAAATTGAATGACAAGAAAGAGGGTCGAAAATAGAGAAGGATCACTAGGGTACCCCGGGTTCATGAAGCCCGTGTTTACCAAAGACAGTAAACCCTGTGGGAAAAGGAAAAGATCACTAGGGTACCTCGGGATTGTGACACCCGTACTCACCTAAAGAAGGTGAGCCCCCTGAGGGGGCCACACGATGGTAGTAGACCCAGTAGAGGTTCCTTGCGAGCCTTTTGAACAGATTGGCCATGATCAAGAAACGGCTACGTTAGTTGGTGCAGAGGAAAGTGAGGCCGAGACAGAGGTCATACATCAAAACGTAGTTCATCTAGGGGTAGAATACCAGAATGACATTGGCTTATGGCAAAACATTACCAACGAAATGCAAGATTTTTGGTGTACTAGAGACCCTAACGAATGTCAACACTTTGAGTGTGATTTTTCTGCTTCAAGCCGACAGTACGACGACAGTAAAAGACTTTTTTCTCAGTCTATGTTTTTTCGGAAACACATAAGTGGTGGTAAAATCAAACTGGAGTGGCTCATGTATTCTCCGTCTACTGGAAAAGTATACTGTTTTCCATGTATCCTTTTTGGTGAAGCTCAAAACCGTTCACACTTTCAAACTGGATTTTCTGATTGGAAAAATGCGTTGCACCGAATTCAATCGCAGGAGAATAATGCAACTCACCGAGAATGTGTATAGACACTGATTAGTAGACGGCGCATTCACGGACGAATCGACACTTCTTTGGAGGTTACATTTAATAAAGAAAGAGAATATATTATTTTATTATTATATTATTTATTATTATATTATTATATTATTGGAAGAAAGTTTTAGAAAGAATGGTCTCAGTGATAAAATTTTTAGCATCCCGTGGATTAGCATTTCGTGGTGACAATGAAATTCTCGGTTCTCAACATAATGGCAACTATTTGGGAATTTTAGAGTTAATCGCTGAGTACGATCCGTTTCTTAATTCGCATTTAGCAAAATATGGTAATGAAGGCAAAGGAAAGCAATCGTTTTTGTCTGCAACGATTTGCGAGGAACTTATTGAAATATTGGGAAATAAGGTTTTAAAATATATTGTTAATGAAATCATTGAAGCCAAATACTTCTCAATAAGTGTCAATTCGACACCAGATATATCACACACTGATCAGTTGACTGTAGTGCTGAGATATGTTACGTTGAACGGAGAAGTGGCTGAACGTTTCCTTAAATTTCTTCTCATACAGAACCACAAAGGGGAAGAACTAGCCACCGAGATATTAAATTTTTTAAGCCAATATAACATTGATGTAAGAAATTTGATAATGCGTCGAATATGTCTGGTTGCTACAATGGTCTCCAGGCGCATATTAAGAGAATAAATCACCTCGCACACTACATTCCCTCTGCAGCGCACTCACTGAATTTGGTTGGAGTACGTGCAGCGGAAAGCTGCTTGGGAGCAATCTCATTCTTCGGATTCATACAGGCACTATACAACTTTTTTTCGGCATCAACTCATCCCTGGGCAATTATGCTCAAACACCTTGAAAAAGGTGATGAACGTAAGCAAGATCCGTCATTGGTTCTGAAAAGAGTATCCGATACAAAATGGTATGCAAGGGCCGATGCTACTAAGGCTTTGGCAAATGGTTACAACAGTTTTCAGAAAGCTTTGGAGTCTATTGCTGGCGATGAGACTCAGACATCACAAGCGATTCACGAGGCGAAATGTCTATTGAATGACTTGGCAAAAAAAGAAAATGCTGTAATGGCCGTATTTTGGGCTGCCATACTAGATCGGATCAATGGTGTCAGCAAATCTTTACAAAAGAAAACAATTGAACTTCGAACGGCAGTCGATCTTTTAAAATCGCTTTTAGATTTTTTAATTTCACAGAGAGAATTATTTGACGACTACGAGACTAAGGCAAATGAGAAAACTGATACTCAATACAGTGATGAGAATCAGCGTGTGCGAAAAAGGAAAAGGCATCACGATGACGGACATGCAAAAGAAGTTGTGCTCAGAGGAAAAGAGAAATTAAAAGTTGATACATATTTGCCAGTACTAGGCATGCTGTGTACAGACCTGTCGCGGCGCCTAGAAGCTTACCGGGAAATAAATTATCTGTTTGGGTTTCTAACAGATTTCTCGATAAAATCCGACGCTGAAATTAGACAGGCTTGCACAAAGTTTAAGGAACATTATATATATATTTCGAGAACATTGAGCCTGAGTTTATAGACGAAATGGTGCAGTATAAATACTTCATCTTACAATTAGAAGAGACCGGAAAAAAAATTGTGCCTGCCGAAGAGTCTTACAAACTGATTATTGGTAACATGGCACAATCAACTTTCCCGAATGTAATGACAGCTTTGCAAATATATAGAAGTCTAATGATTACAAACGCCACTGGTGAACAAAACTTTTCCAAATTGAAATTAATTAAAAACTGTCTTCGTTCAACTATGTCTCAAAACCGTTTAAATTCATTGGCCATAATGGCAATTGAAAATGATGTATTGGAAAAGGTTAACTTTCAGGATGTCTTGAACGATTTTGTAACAAAAAAAGTTAGAAGAGTTAATATTTAAGCTTATTGTATGATTTTTTTTAAATGCATATATTAATTACTTATATTCTTTTCGTTTGATTCAATATTTTTATTGAATAATGTGATAATATACCTATGTAGTAAAAAACAGCGTAATTATGAATAAAGTGTTGTGTTAGCGAAAAAATATATTAGGAAGTTAGAAGACGGTAGGGGGGGGGGCCGAGACGAGCATTGCCTAGGGGCCGCGACATGCATAAGCCGGCCCTGGACATTGCGCTCATCAGAAATTTTTTCGACTCTTTCGACATCTACACTACTTCCGATCTCTCATCCGATCACAATCCAGTCTTTATTTATTTTGAACTTAAAACACACCTACGTACACAAACAACCCCAGAGCAGTCTCCAACTGCTGGTCACAATACACTACAAATTTAAATAGTAATTTCTCTCTTTTTGATTTTCATCCAAACAGCATTACAAATTCCACTGATCTGGAACGCAAACTGAAAAAATTTTCTAACACAGTACTCGCCACCCATAGCCACGCCTCCCGTCCAATAGGAAGCGAGCACCGCAGCTACACCCCCACCTCACATTCCCACGCTCATACAACAGAAGAACAAGTTTCGTAAACGCTATCAGCGTACACTAGACCCCACACACAAAACAGACTACAATCGCGCACAACAAATTGTTAAAAACACTTTTAAAAATATTCAAATGATTGTTAAAAACACTCTTAAAAATATTCAAATGATTCTTGGAATAAACGGCTGGAAGCACTTAATGCTCAAGACAACAGCCTTTGGAGCGCAGAAAAATTCTTCAAAAACAAAAGGCATCAGATACCACCACTCGAGTGCGCGTCAGGCACTGCAATAACAGACAAACAAAAAGCAAACATTCTAGCAGACACACTTAAAAATAATTTCACAGAAAACTCACCACAAAATAAAGATGACACCACAGAAGACGATCACATAAATAACACAGTCAGCAATTTTCTCTCTACTAACCCAACTACCTACCTCGACCCCGTCCTGCCGGACGAAATCATCACTTAGATTAAAAAATCTAATAGTAAAAAAGCTCTCGGCAAGGACCTCATTACTAACAAAATGATCAAAAATTTCCCTCCTTAAGTTGTACTAATTCTCACAATTCTAATTAACAAAATTATTAAATTTAATCACTTTCCTATCTTATGGAAAGAGGCTGTAATATTCCCAATTCTCAAATCTGGTAAAAATTCAAAATTGGCTGAGTCATATAGGCTAATTTCCCTACTTTCTAGCTTAAGAAAAATTACCGAATTTATATCATCCTCAACAGACTTAAAGATTTTATCTCTCAAAATAACATTATTAACCCAAACCAATATGGATTCACTAAAAACCTTTCCACTACTCACCCTCTTCTTAAACTGACTGAAACTATCACAGCTGGCTTTGAAAAACAAAGATCCACTGGGGCCGTCTTTTTAGACTAGGGGTCGGCAACCTTTCAGCTGTGGCGTGCCAAACCAACCTACCAACATGATTCAGCGTGCCAAGCAATAGCAAATATTTGAAACAATTTGATTCCCACGACAATACATGCAGAATTAGGGAAAATAAAGGTCAAAAATACTAATTTAATATGATAATTATGCATCATTTTAAGATATTTACTGACATAAAAAGAAACATAAAATACAAATATTACTTCAATTCAAATACAAATGTTTGATGTGCACATAAATATGTGTATCTTTTTAGAATATTTAAGGGAAAACTTAAAGTATGACTGTTCTTCAATATAAATTAAAATTGTATATATATTATGCATTCATAAAAATATTTATGAAACAAGAAACAAACAACATAAAGTATAAGTGTTCATGCAGCAAAGTTAAATAAAAAAAAATTTAATTTTAATGCGAACCTTGTTCCTGCAGAGCTCTACTTAATGTCGCAATATCAGGGTATATAGTTCGTTACTTTCAATTTGACACAGGATTCAGAATGTTCAGCAGTTAAACAATTTCTTTGTGGACTCAAAATATATTTCACATGAGAAAAAAATTTTCACATAGATATGTGGAACCCAAAGCGGAAAGAAGGGCACATGCTATTTTTTTCAAACAATTAAATCTTTCTGGCAATGACATCCAGCAATTCAAAATAGCTGCCGATATACTGCTAGAGTTATCTTCCAAATTTTTCCGTAACTCCTTAAATTTTGTTTTCCATAAATCTGAAGATGTTAATTCGATAAGTTCCATTTCAAAATTATCAGTTTCCATCCATTCAAAAATTGACAGATCGAATGGAATTATTAATGCGTCTATTAAATCAGGTTTGATTTGAAAAGAAAATATAGGCATACAAGCTTCAGTCTTTGCATCTTTTAGAAAACTCCTCCTTAAGTGCTTCTATGTAAGTTTGAAGTTCATCTTTGTCTACGGTTGATGTATTTGCAAGTAAGTTAACATTTGGGAAATATTTGTAGGTACTAGTATTAATATCACGGGAAAATAGATTTAATTTTGTAGCAAAGCCTTTCAAATATTTAAAGAGTTCAAGTACTGTTTGACTTTTTCCTTGCAATCCTAAGTTTAGTTCATTGAGATGTTTAGTTATATCTGTCAGAAACATCAATTTACATAACCATTCCTCGTCTAATTCGGGAAAATATTCTCCCTTCTCATTAAGAAAAATTTTAAAGTGCTCCATGCATGACAAAAACTAATTCAAGACATTACCACGACTAAGCCAACGGACATGACTATACAAGGGAAGATCCCCATATTCACTTTCCATTTCTTCTAAAAGAGATTTAAATTGCCTGTGTACTAATGAAGATCGAGACACTATAAAATTAACTATTTTAACAACAGTATTCATTACAGAAATTAAGTGCTAAGACGAAATTTTGGTAACTAAACTTTCCTGATGTATTATGCAATGGAAGTTCAATATTTTATGTCCAATATGATTTTCAAGAAGTTTGACAAATCCCCTTTCCTTGCCAACAATTGCAGGAGTGCCATCAGTAGTTACACAAGATATTTTATTTATATTAATATTTTTTCTTTCAAAATGATTTATAAATGAAAAAAGAATATCCTGCCCTTTGGTTGTACCAGACAGAGGAATCATACTGCATAATTCTTCATAAATTCGATTTTTATCACAATATCGTGCAATTACTGCAAGGCGTGCAACATCATTCACGTCTTTACTTTCATCAAGAACAATGCTAAATGCAACAGTTTCTTGTAAACCTGAATTTTGTTTCGAAGTTACATTTTCTGCCATTTATGTTATTCTTCTTTCAACAGTTCGCGCAGAAGCAGGTATTTCTTGAATTCGGGATAATATTCTTTGCCAGTTAGGTAAATCGCTGAACAATATTTCAGCACTTTTTAAAAATGTGTCCTTTATATGTTCGCTATCTGTAAAAGATTTTCCTTTGGCTGCTAAACAAGGAGCAATGACGAAACTACATTCTGTCGCTTTTGGTTTGACTCCAATTGTTTGACACAAAAAAGTAATTTCCTTTTATATCCAGAAATAGCTCTTTCTAAAAAACTTCACATTTCTCATCAGAATTCTTAAATGTGGTCTGGTGTTTAGTTTGAAAATGTCTTTGTATACTTGACGTACGACATACGTACGGCACTTTCGCGACTTAGCACACATAAAGCGCGATCTTTTTGTTGTAGGAATCCAAATTCGTTAGTCCAAGAATCTTGGAAATCGCAAACATCAAGCTTTCTTTTTTTTAGTCGCCATTTGATCCAATATGTAACTATTAACTGTCACTATAATGAAACAAACAATATACAAATTTTCACAATAAAACTAACACACAACGCGACAAAGTTAAAAGTAATCAAAAAATCACGTCGTGCATCAAACTGTATTTAACTTTCGACTGAATTCATACTCAGTATTCGTATATCGGCGCAACTAATAGAAAACATTTAAAAAAAATGTGCTCTAATATCTATTTCTATTAGCTTAATTCTCTCCAAAAGTAAAACATAAAATAATTATGACTTCTTTGGCACATCACTCAAAAAATTATATTTGCTCTTAATATTTAGTTCAAAAGGACTTTTGTTATGAAGTCTGATTCACTTGCCTAATTAACCCACAGCATTTATTTTTCACCGAATTTATTTCGAATCCAAATTAAATATGTTGATAGAATAACTATTTTTGTTTAATATGTTTCCGATGGATAACGTCTGTTAAGCAGAATTTTGATTTATACCTAAGACATTTGTTTTTTCTTTTTCCGTCGATGCCCAAACTTTTGGTGAGTAAAAGACAAACTACTTAGTAATTTTTTATTCACAGAGCCGTGATGAATGATTCTTAATTTTGAAAGTATTGCTCAAGATTTTTTTATTTGTGTTGAATATTTAATGCTAATAGTAAGTCACATTTAAACAGAAGATGTTTTCTTTTACATATAGCACACAAACTAACTACAAGCAAGCGGATTCAGCAGAATCGTTTTGTGGCAGAGAATCGAAAGTGAAAAATAACCTATATATAAAAATGTACGAGGGGATGAAAGGAGAGACAGAACGATGTAGCTTTATATATAGTATAAATCTTATAATTTTGCAGAGGGGTGGCGTGCCACTGGAAATTGCTCCGCGTGCCACATCTGGCACGCGTGCCATAGGTTGCCGACCCCTGTTTTAGACATTCAAAAACCATTTGACAGAGTCTGGATAAACGGCGTCACATTCAAACTTATTAACTACAAAAAATTTCCCACCACCACTCACTCACCTTCTCCACTCCTACATCACTAACCGCACCTTCTCGGTGCGAGTTAACGACACTTATTCAGATACAAAAAACATTTATGCTGGAGTAATCCAGGGATCGTTACTCGGTCCCATCTTATTTAACCTTTACCTAAATGACATACCAACATATTCACTCACTGACATCAATATGTACGCAGATGACACTGCGGTGCTCGCATGTTTCAAAACGCCCAAAACAGTAACTTTTGTACTAAATAAGCATCTCGCACTTCTAGAAAATTACTTCAACAAATGGAAGATCAAAATTAACGTCGACAAATCGGCTGCGTTCGTTTTTACACGAAAGCGTACACTCCCACCCCCACCCACAATGTACAACACAATTATACCCTGGTCTCAGGAAACTAAATACCTTGGTCTCATTTTTGACACTAAACTTACATGGAAATTGTTAAAGTTAATGACTTTATAGTGAATGTTAACATGGTTTTGTTGTTATGCCAATAGATGGCGCCTGTATCTCATTTGTAGTTATAGTCTTTCTTATGTAACTTCCTTCTAGCTCTAGCCACCTTGTGTGCAGGTTGTAAATTTAAGTCTGTGATAATTCTCGTATTCCGTAAATAATAAAAACTTAAACAGAAATCACACATTTTACACGCTCGCGACAAATTCCGGAAAGTAATGTTTAAACTCTTCTCCCTAATCAACCGGAATTCTCATTTAGATTTGCATAACAAAGTGCTTCTCTATAGAGTCGTTTTGCGTCCCATCATGTCATACGCATGTCCAGTTTGGGGTTATGCAGCCAAGACCAATATTAAAATTCTGGATACCGCTCAAAATACTCTCATCATAATGATAGTTGGCGCCACTAGACGCATGCGCAACGCCGACATTCGTAATTGTTTAAATATACCATCCTTTAAGCAGCATATCCAAGATATCTCGATAAAATTTTTTGATTCACTCAATATCTCTGATAATATTAATATGCAAAACCTTGAAAATTATACAGCCAATATTAAGAGGAAGCGACCCAGGAGAATTCTCCTGGACTCGTACAATCCTCCATAACTTAAATTTCTCTTTTTATTTGCTAAATACTATTCTCTTAACTATTTTCATCCACTTTTATTTAGTTATTGCAATTAATGTTAACTGTTCTTGTGTTGGAGTGCTCAGAGCTCCCGCTACACTCGACTACAGCTGCAGCACGGCTGTGCGCGGTCAATGCGAAGGAGGGTGTCCGTCTCGCAGAAACCCGCCAGTCGCTTTTTTCATACTTGTTTTAAATTTTCCCCCCTATTGGACATTGTGTCACCACACATCATTACACACACTCACACCCCCATGGGCAGCCTTTTTTGAGCCAATATCCTCATCACTACTACATCCAAATTGGAAGACACTCTCCCTTCCACCGGATTCCAAAACCGAGCCGCCAAAGATCATCGCCTCGAAGCCCCGCCTACCGGCCTGCCGCCCCTCGTCCAATTGCCAAGCTCCATACTATCCAGCATGAAAATGGAACTTAACCAAGACCTATACAGAACTTTTTCTAGCCAGATACGGGTCTGAGGGTTCCCAGAAACCCATGTACCCGAAATTATATCCGTAGATTAAAGAAATATACTGCGCATGCGCGAAATTCTGTTAATCCGACTTCTCCCTCAAAAGATACAAAAATCAGAAGGGTTACCAGATTTGGCGCAGTTATCGATTTGGCGAGAAAACCCTTGGCGGGATAAGTGGCCGATTCGACAATTCAACCGAAATTATAAAGGCAGCATTTCTAAAAAAATGAAACATTTGTAGTTGGTAAATACTAAGGGAATCAGACAATGAAAGGTATGAACATTAAATATTGCAAAATGGGACAATTTCATATCTACACACGTTTCTTAGATATAGAACTATTTTATGAATTTGAGTGATACACTATCTAGGAATAAGTAATTGGAAACCTATGAGAAGTTTTTCCAAATTCAGTAGTCTCAATTTTATACTGAAAATCATTATTGTGTGTAAATAAACATAATCTACTAAAAAAATACTAAGGACTAAATATAAGTATACTAAAAAAATAACCTAGGACTATTAAAGATATGTAAACAAACACAGCAATTAATCGCCGGCTTCGCACACTAACATCAAATGACATATACTAAACTAAAACAAAAAATTACGAAAATTAATTCCTACCTAATTATGAAACAAGAAAAATGCAAAATCATAATAAAAATAAATAAAGTTTCAGAAATAAACTTCATAAAGAAGATATAAACAGTTCAAGTATAGGAATGTCACATACTAAAGCAAAGGCCGGAGAAATGTTTGTATACTCGTCACGTGATTCTGACTTGGCGCCGACTAGTCGTGAATCAACCCCAACCTTGTTCTTCTTAACCTTGTTCTTTAAATTCTTAACCTTGTGACGAAACTATTTTTCACTTATTACAAGAATTATTTTCAGATTCTATCACACACGCATATTTGGAGCAACCGTTTAGGACTATTTCTTACGTAACTGAGGGTAAAGGGTTGCCGTAAGCAAAACTACTTGCTCTGACGTCAGCCGTGCTCTATCTCCACATTGAAAATTACTCGTCGATTTTTCTGCTTCAGAAAACGAACATCCAGTATTATTTCTTTTATTTCGCTCACGCTTTTGTTGATAGGCGTAAACAGAAATGGAGCACCTAATGTTTAAAATATTATACGCCGTTAAAATATTATACGCCATATCTCATGCACTTGACGAAACGGAAGCTATCATCTTTACAGCCATCTTGTTTATGATGTAGGGCGCCAAAGAACCCCATTGGCTGGAATTTCAAGCAACTTTTATTTGGAACAACTTTTTCAGCTCACAGGTAAAAAGTTGTTCGGAGTCGTTGCTATGGCAACTAAGAAGAAATCGTTCGGAATTGAATGGAAAATTGTTCCAAACGTATACGTGTGATACATCACCTCAGCATTATGATTTTCCAAGAAGTCTTTAAGATTAGTCAGAGAAGCGTTTTATTCAAACTTCCAGGTCTTGCAAAAAGAAACAAAAACAAGCAACTGAGAATATAATTCTTAAGGCAGAGTCGGTAATGCCTTTAATTTACAAAAATATATAAAAATTAAAGCTAATAGCTTGAAAACTAAAAGTAAGTTCATACACTTATCATCGAATTTTATATAGAGTTAATTTTGATGAGAATTCCTTCGAAGTTCCTCTTTTCTCCCTTACTTTTAATAGAAGCAATTTTTGATATTATTTTATAAAATAAAATTTGATGAATGCCAATCTCTGCTCTAGTTAAAATGTGATTACATATTATCTCACATGGTTAAATATGATATATGCTTCATGGTTAAATATCATTTTCAATTAATATATGGAATGACAGAAAAGTAATCGTTATCTACCAGACTTCTCTCACATTGAAATTTTAAAAATTTACTTTAGATTTTTTTTCACATTAAATGTTGAGAAGTAATTTTTGGGATACATCACACACTAGTTTTCTAACAAAACGTTATAGGAATGATATTCTTGCATTATCTGAAAAAGATTCAAAGCAATCGTATTTGTTTCGAACGTATTAACTGATATAGACATTTTTTGATGATTTTTAAATATTCCTAAAAGGGTAAGTATCCAATTTTTTAAAAATTTTTGCTTGTTCCTAAATAGACATTTATCAACCTGAAGAATATACGGCTTTCTCACGTAATGCAGAATGAATTTATAGCTCTCTTTTTTGAAGAAAGAATGGAGAAAAAAATATTTATTAGTGAATTTTATACTAATTTTTGACAACACAGTGGAGAGTGTGAATTTCACACTTCCACCCCTCTATTACAGAATGTTACCGTTCCGCCACATAGCTCTGACTCATATTACGTCACGTGACAACGCGCGATCTGACTTTCGTTCCAACGCTTAATTCTACCATAGAATTCTTTGGACATCATTATATTTATTCATTCATTTATTCTTTGTAGCAGAATTGGATCGTTCTTTGAATAAATCATCACGAAAACTATACAGTTTTAAAACAAATTTTTGTTATGAAAACATAATTTTGTATTCTGTTCTGCCTTGGGATTAAAAATTATTCAAATTATTAAAAAAATGGCCTTCGATTGAAAGTTTTTATTCTTCTTTAATAAGTATATAAAAGCCAAGCAGGGGATAGATATCGATGATACCCGACCGCCAACCTCTCGCCAAATATGGCGCCAAAAAGGGAGGTTACTATTCTGTTGTGGTAATTCGGGCTTTCACACCGATTTGACACGCTTGCCAAATTATTAATTTCGTTTTTTTTTCCAGAGAAATCTCTATCTTAATATATGTAACAGAGAGGGTGGTGTCTAGGGGTATGTTGAATGAAAGAGAGACGTTAAAGTTTAAGGATATTTAATGACATCTACAGGTTGTTAAACCTGACAAGGCGCGCGCTGCTGGGAGAAGGGTAAGTCTATTCCTTCTCCCCCTTACAGCGGGGGAAGGAATAGACATACTTTTCTCCCAGCAGCGCGCGCCTAGTCAGGTATAACAAACTGTAGATGTCATTAAATATCCTTAAACTTTAACGTCTCTCTTTCATTCAACATACCCCTAGACACCACCTTCTCTGTTACATGGGGGCTCGACCTCACAACCTTAATGGTTTTTGAACCCGTGTTAAAATCAAAAGTCGCCCATAACAAACGGCACTCATCGAAATCGCCCAACACAATGACGAATGCTTGATCAGCGAATTCCTCCGACGCCTACTAAGAGCCAATCCTCCGCTCCGAGACCAATACTACCGTCTCCTTCGCCAAGCCAAACCAAAGCTTGAGTCTCAACCAAAAAGTCTCTTCGGCATCGTCCAAGTGTTCCAGTAAAACAAAAAGGCCAATTTCCCCGCCTATTCATCGCATCAAGAGTGTAAACTCCATCTGCTTCGTAACTACAGTCATCGCCGTGAAAAGTGCACAGTGGTGAACTCATCTCGCAAACGGATAGCTTTTATAAGCGAAGTCTATCTGCAGTCTACAAACCGATATCGTCAAACCAGGTAGGATCAAACCTTTTTTACTCAGCATGTATCGAAATACTAAGAAAGAAGATCTAATAACCGCCGCTAAAGAACTAGGTGTTACTGTCCCAGAGAAAATGCTACACTTTTGAATTTAAAAGCACTTATCGAACAAACTGACACTTTCAAAAACGAACCTGAATTCGTTAAAGATATGCTTAATTTAATCGTCGAGGAACGAAAAGAGTCAGAACTAGAAAAAAAACAAGCAGAATCAGAAAAAAAAAACAAGCAGAACTAGAGAAAAAAGAAGCCGAGCAAACGGCCCAAAAAATCATTCAACTTCAAAAAGAAATTGAACTCGCGAAAATAAACTCCGCTATAAATTCTAATATAATTCAAACAATACTACTGCAACATTCGAAACACCGTCAACTAACCTTTTAGAAAGTCTCATTAAATCCGTTAAGACCCTTAGTATGCCAGATCCTTGTTAACCTGAAAATTATAATTTATTTTTTTCATTCACTTGAACGTGCGTTTACAACCAAAAATGTTCCACAGGAATTAAAATCAGATATCTTAATTAATATTCTCGGTGAAAAAGCTAACAGTATTTTACTTTATATCGCCGAAAATGAACTCCAAGATTATGAGAAAGTTAAACACATTATTTTACGAGAATTCCAAACAGAGAGGGTGGTGTCTAGGGGTTTGTTGAATGAAAGAGAGACGTTAAAGTTTAAGGATATTTAATAACATCTACAGGTTGTTAAACCTGACTAGGCGCGCGCTGCTGGGAGAAGGGTAAGTCTATTCCTTTCTCCCCCCTACATCCGGGGTTTACAGAGAGTGGCGCTGGTGTCGCCTGAGCGTATACAACATATATGTTCTCTTTTGACTCAAAAATTTGAGTCTTAGGGCATAATTTCCGATTCTAAGACTTTTGCTTACATTTTCAGATCATCCTAATGAGTTAAACATTAGGCCTAACGTGACGGACAGTAAGCACTGTATTTGGCGAGAAATGACTTTTCGCCCAAAAAAATCCAACATGGCGGCCATCGGGCATATAAAATATCTGTTCCAAAAGCAGTTACCTAAAAAAAGAAATATAAAAGCTTAGTGGTTTTTTTTGTTTGTTTTGTTCTATCGTATTTTTCATCGAATGTATTTAAGGCAGTTGAGCATTAAAGTTTTGTTCATTTAATGAAGAATTTATTTTGCGTTTGTTTACAGCCAAAATTTCCCCAAATATTAAAAAAAAGCAATGAATGTTATTAAAAGTATTATTATTCAACTTTACAATACCTTTACAATAATAATATGAACCTCTAGCTAAGTCGAAGTATATCCTCAGTCCCTAAAAAACTCTAGATATTTCGAAGTAAAACAATACATTTTGGTACACTCAATATTTCGAAGTAAAATCTGTGGCTGGCCAGAATATGTTACAATACGCGATACTTCGAAGTGATTTAATAAAACTCTCGATAATTCAAACACTCACAATCATGGGGAGTTCTGTAACAAACAGGTTGAAGCTTGCATATTTTATGTGGTATTGTCTCTGCTTGACTCTCCTGTAACTTAGCTTCTTTGATGACCATTGGAGTTGACTCCGATAACTTTGACAGAAGCTAAAGTGTCACTAAACAAACTACGCAGGCTTTTTCCTAAAAAAATCATATTGATGCGGATGTTTTTCAAGCTTTATTTATTCTAGAAAAACCTATTGACAAAGTTGGATTAAATGCCATAAAACAAACAAAAGAAAAACAGATTTTTTAGTTTAAAAAAAAAATTATACACCCACGCTATGTATTCTTTTATAATAGTTGTTTTTAATGCATAAATGTATTCTTTTAATACAGAGGACTTTTAACTACTGTATAATTTTTACACTCTATAATGTGTACTTTTAAATATTTCATACATTTGTACAATTGTTGTATTATTACATAGTTTCAAATTTAAATGTGTTAGAAAAAATTTCTCTTTATGTATTTTGAGAGTTTTTCCCTACCCTCCTGATAATTTGAAGTTTTCTACTGGTCTCTACAGCTTCGTATTATCGAGAGTCGACTGTATATACAGGGTGTCCTAAAACGACCACATAAACTCTGCACAGCTAGATTCCTCGTTGGGAGTACATAAAAACTACCCAAAGAAGCGTTCCTGTACGATCCATAGTTTACGAGAAAAATACGAAAAACAAAGTATGACGTCACTTTCGGTGTAAGAAAAAAACATTTTATTGGACATATCAACAACAGGATTTGCATATCTTTCCAGACGATTGCGTTTTTAACGTTCGCCGCGCATATCGCGTCAGGCACTTATATTCGTGGAATGACGTTAAGCCGCCGTTGAACTGGTATTTAAAAGGCTGCATCTTGCAGCTACCGGTAGTCTTCGTATGGTGGCCATGTATTCCGTTCGTGACTGCTGCGACATGTATTTGATGTACGGCCGATGTAATGGATGCCTTACGAACTTCTAGGGAGTATGCCCGTCGATATCCGTCCAACCGATGTCATTGTCATCCGTAGATTGGACAACAGACTACGAAATATGGGAAGCGTCTGGCCAACAGCCAATCTTCACGATACTGGAATACCGCGGAGTGGCCTGACGGTAGCACAGGCGTATGCAATACTGCACCGGGTAGAAGAGACGCTCGAGGTAAGCACACGCGTACTAGTCCGTGAGATGACTTCGACTAAAAGTACTGTGCACAGACTTTTACGGTCTGAGAGGCTATACCCATTTCGGTACACAACCGTGTAATGTCTGAAACCAGATGATTGTCAGAAACGCGTGGCTTTCTGTGAATGGCTGTTGCAGCAATAGAACACAGATAATGGTTTCATTGCACATATATCCTGTGGACTGATAAAGCATGTTTCACTCGTGATGGGGTATTCAATCATCATAATAGCCATATGTGGTCCCAGGTCAATCCGCATGCAATCCAGCCGCAAAAAAACATCAGGAACGTTGGTGTCTTAACGTGTGGCCGGCATTCTCGGAGATCGCCTGCTTGGACCATATCTGTTGCCTGAACGGCTCTCGAGACAGTCGTACTTGGTGTTTCTCAATGAGGTATTAACAGAGTTCCTCGATGACAGACCATTAGCGGCAATACAGGGACTTCGGTTCCAGCATGATGGGGCTCCGGCGCATTTCTGTGCTCCTGTACGTGATTGGCTGGATATCACATACCACGGCCGTTGGATCGGACGTCTTGTCCTGTTCTATGGCCATCACATTCACCAGATCTTACACCATTGGATTTTTTCCTATTCAGCTATCTCAAGAAACTTGTGTATTGAGATGTAGTGACAACACAAATGGACTTAGTTCCTCGTCTGCATGCTGCTTTTACTTCGGTAGACCCCGCGGTGCTGCGACGTGTGATGACAGCCATTCCCCGGTGTGCTCAAGCCTGCCTCGACATGCACAGTAGGCACTTTGAACATCTGCCTTAAATTGTGCAGAAACTGCTGTTTATATGTTCAATGAAGTGATTTTTTCTTGCACCGAAAGTGACATCATGCTTTGTTTTTCGTATTTTTCTCATAAACTATGGGTCCTACAGGAACGCTTTTTTGGGCAGTTTTTATGTACTCCCAACGAGGAATCTAGCTGTGCAGAGTTTATGCGGTCATTTTGGGACACCCTGTATATGAGTACAATTACGAACAAAACTGATTTAGAGCGAGATGCAGTTTC
The DNA here is from genome assembly GCA_019973975.1 of Trichonephila clavata. Lineage (NCBI taxonomy): Eukaryota > Metazoa > Arthropoda > Arachnida > Araneae > Nephilidae > Trichonephila > Trichonephila clavata. The sequence goes on from BMAO01010422.1 coordinate 18,009, forward strand.
ATCACACACACGCATATATATGTGTGTATGTATATATATATATATATATGTGTGTGTGTGTGATGAAACTGCATCTCGCTCTAGGTCAGTTTTGTGTTAACGCTCAACCACAGTCTTTTTTCTCATATCAGGTACTTCTACTTTAACTTCCGTTAACAGAAACCTAAAACTCCCCGTTTTTTACCCTTGTGCACTCGCTTCTACTTCTCTCTGCTAACGCCTGTTGCATGCGGTTTGCGGGTTTTAGAGTGCTTTAATCATGTCAAGGAATACCTTCAGATTTGTTGGACTTAACTTGGGTATAATAAACTGAAACTATAATTATAGCGACTGCATTTTTATTCGTGAGCAACGGATAAGCTCAACAACGGATAAGCAACCAGCTCATCCACCAAGATGCAAATTGAGAAGCCGCCCAAATCATGTTTCATATATTCGTTTATGTGTACATAATTATGTATATGATTGCATATGTTGCAATAAAATAATATTATCTGGACAATACATAAAAAATTATATCGTTCATGAATAAATATGACGAAATATTTTTTTAATAAAGTGAATTTAGAACCAATATTTTAAATAAAATATGAGTAAAATTCTATATATTATTTAATCTATAATTTTGTAGTTCTACTAATGTCTATAACGACAGGTTTATTTCATCACAGGTAGGATTTCTTTTTTGCAACAAATTGTGCCTAATGTTCACATTGACAACATACACTTACAAATTGTATTAGTTAGTATTAATAATTGGGTATTTTACTTTAACCGTCACACACTCTTATACCGTATAATGAAGCCTGTGACCCGCGGGCCACATGCAGCCTATCGGGTATTTTTAAGTGGCCCAGTCGTGGCCCCATTGCTCAGGGAAATTCTTTTAATTATTTATGAAAAATTGGTGAGAAATTCTTTGTTAAAAAATCACATATATATATAAATTTTGCTGTCGATGTCGTTTGAGTGCGAATTGATATTATATATATTTTTTCTGATTTGTGATAATAGACAACAGTGGAGTAGCGACTATTTTATGAGTGAAACTAAATTTTAACTATCTTTCATATCTTGCAAGCGAAACTTATTTCACACACAGAGCTAAATTAAACCATTTCGTGCACATATTGTTCGAAAATATGTAATTATTTTTTTGTTGTGTCACATATATTCACAATAAAAAAAAAATTTCTATTGCATATAAAAATATGATTTCTACAGAAATAAAAAAAGTGCAGGGGATAACTGGATAGGACATATTTTATTGAAATATATTGCCATATACATGCATTCAGTAAGTTAAAAAAAATGTTGTTATACATTATTCAGTAATTGAAATAATAACCTTTCTGCAAAATTACTTATGTAACTGCCGCTTACGTCATTACTTGGGGTAACCAAAAGTAATTAATAGAATCTCGGGGTAAATTAATATATTTAATGACATAAGATAGCATAGTTACAAAGAACAGACACTTAGACAATTACAAGACAAACATTTAGAGAAAATAAGTAAAGTTTACATAGTCCAGGATTGGACATCGAAAATGGGGAACGCACGCTTGTCCAGATCCAAACTCTCTCTGACGGTACTACAGTGTTTCGTACAGTCACACTTCCGGTCCAAGACAATACTGTAATGGCGGCACCTACATTTCGGTCTTGGAACTATACCGTGCGTTACAGACTCCCCCTCTGGTTCCGTTGACGTCTCGGCTCGGAAACAGGAGGTACTCTTTTTCCTTAGAGGAGCCACAAATCCAGTGTTCCTTTCCATTTCAGGCTTTTGGTAGTCCTTTAAGGCAGAAATATGATAAGTTCCAGTTACTTAGTCAGGGTTGGCTGGGTCGGCAATCTCATATGTTACTGGTGATCTCAAGGTGAGGATGAGTAAGGACCTTCTCTCTTGGGCATGAATTTCCTACTCCTGTTGTTACGGCTTATGGAATGAATGGTCACCCAAACTTTGTCACCAGTTTATAATATTTTCTTCGTCGTCATCGATCGAAGTTTTCCTTTGATAATCCTGTTTCTGCTCAACTCTATCTTTGACATCCAAGATGGAATTGGCAAACCTTTTGAGGTACGGAGTGATTTCCGGTACAAGTTATCATTATCAATAACTTGTCGAATATCATGCCTGATATCGTCCATGTTCTCAACTGTCTTCCAAATTGTAAGTACGCAGCCGTGTGCCCTGTAGTGTCGCATACTGAAGTATTCATTGCGAAACGAATTAGAGGTAACTTATCCTCCCAAGCCGAATGCTCCTCCCCACCAGAATCGCTAGACTAGGCTTCAAGTCACGTTTTTTACGTTCCGATGGGTTCGCTTGCGGGTGGTAGACGGGATGAGGTCTTGCGTAATATCTAGCAAGTCACAAGTTAGCTGCATGACAGCACTTATGAACTGTGGCCCGTTGTCACTTATTAGTCTTCGTGGAAGACCGTATCTTAGGAATACTTCTTCAATTAGTGTTTTGGCACAATTTTCAGCAGTGGCTTCAGCAAGAGCAAAGATTCTACCCATTTGGTACTTGTATCTTCAACAATAAAGATCCACTTCTTGCCGGTGGGAGTTTCGGAAGAGGGCCAAAGAGATCGATGGCCAGCGTCTCGAACCTTTGGGCGTAGGCGGGTGTTCTCAAGAGTCTTGCTGGTTTTTGGTTTGTTGGTTTATAGCGATTGCATTCAGGACAAGTCTTGATGTAATCTGAGATGAACTTTTTCATACCTCGAAAATAATATCTGGATGCAATCTTTTTGTAAGTGTTCTCTACACCATAAGGACCGGCTGTCGGGGCATCGTGGTACTCTTGAAGGATTCTTTCTCGTTCTTGTGTAGGAACTACAAGTTGAGCTTCTTCTTCTTCAATCTCAGGTGAATACCTATATAAGATACCCTGGTTCATTAAGTATCCACGACCGTGTAGTTAGCAAAGTTTTCATCTTTGTCCATACTCTCAAAGCAGTCAATAATTTTCCTCAGTTCTCTTCGTCCTCTAGCTGTCCCTTTCGAATATCACTAGACTTCCTGGATGGCATGTCAACAGTGATGGCACACACATCAGAGGCTGCGCCTTCAGTGTACGATGGTCTTGACAGCATGTCAGCTACTACGTTAGCTTTTCCTGGGGTATAATCAATCTTCAGGTTGAAGGATTGAATTTTCAAGGCCCATCTTGCCAGACGGCCAGAAGGTGACTTTATACTTAACAGTCATTTAAGAGGTTGATGATCTGACGCGAGGAAGATTTGCTGATTTTCTACGAAGCCTCTAAACTTCTCTAAAGCCCACACTACCGCCAAGGCTTCCCGCTCGGTTGTAGAGTAGTTTCGCTCTGCTGGGATCATCAGACGACTTGCATATTCGATGACATGTTCATCGGCGCCACTTCCTTGGAGAAGGACTGCTCCCAAGGCATAATTACTTGCGTCGGTGCGAATGGTGAAAGGTTTTGATCCGTCAGCTTGCTTCACAGTATAGGAGAAGTCATCAAGTGCATCTTCAACGTCTCAAAGGATTCTTGTTGCTCAGGACCCCAGTGCCACTCCACTTTCTCTTAGTGAGGCTACTAAGCGGGCGTGCTATGTCAGCAAAGTTAGGGACATATCGACGAAACCAAGAGCAGGTTTGTAGTAAAGATTGGACTTCTTTCACATTGGTAGGGGCTGGAATTTTTTGAATAGCAGAGATCTTCTCTTGGTCAGCTTCAATTCCATCCTTCGTTATCCAGAATCCCAGATATTTCACACGGTCACAGGCAAAGCGACATTTATCTCGGTTTGCATGAAGTTTAAAGATAGAGAGTCTTTCAAAAACTTTTTCGAGATCTTCCAGATGTTTGTCAAATGTTTCTGAAAGGACAATGATGTCATCTAGATAAGAAAGTGCGAAAACATTTTTCAAGCCACTTCGAAACTTGTCAATTAATCTTTGAAAGGTGGCCGGAGCATTCCGTAGGCCGAAGGGCATACGTAAATAGCGGTAAGTTCCAAAAGGACAAATGAAAGCAGTTTTGTCCTGGTCAACATCAGCAACCTTTACTTGATGGTAGCCTGATTGCAAATCAATTGTTGACATGTAGGATGTCGGTGTAGCTTCATTCAATAGATCATCCATTCGTGGTAAGGGGTAGGTATCCACTTTCGTAACAGAGTTCAACTTCCTGTAGTCGACACAGAGACGTACTTTCCCATTTGGTTTAGGAACAAGTACCACAGGTGCGGCGTAGGGAGACTCGCATTCTTCAATTATATTTTGCTTCAGCAGTTCTTCGATCTGTTCCTTCAAAATCCCTTTCTTGATAGGATTCATCCTGTAGGGAGACGTTGCTATTGGGGGGTGATCACCCGTGTCAATACGGTGCTCGATAAATGGTGTGGGCTCTCCCCCTGGTTGGAAGCATGTCTCATTTTTGTCCAGGAGTTTATTGAGTTTTCTTGCCTGTTCTCGAGATAGATGTTTAGCCTCATCCTCTCGAAGGTCGAACGCACTGATGTTCAAATCTTTTAAAGTCTTCTTGAAGAATATGTACTGTTTCCGAGGATTTTCGGAAAAATGCCATTTTCCACCCTGGACGTCAAGAACGATTCCAGCTGCATTGAGGAAATCCAGTCCTAACAAAGTCTTATTCCCTTTTGCTTCAGGTAATACTAGAAATTCTGTTGGAATAACTTTGCCTTCAATATACAGGTCGACGACAGTTCTCAGAGCTGTAATGGTCTGCCGAATTCCATCAGCCATCATAAAGGAAATCACCTTGTTCGTAAAGGTGATACCGTGCTCTTGTAGGAATTTAAATAGCTTCTCACCTGCAATGGTATGGGAAGCACCAGTATCAGCACATACAGCAATCTTTTCACCAAAAATTTTGAGAACAATCACACTTGAGGGATACAAGTCTGAGTTCAAGTTGAATAACGTCATACAGTTCACTTCTGTTTCCATTTCATTTGTTCTCGTGCAGGTAGGGCACTTTGATTTGACGACTCCAGAAGTCCCTCCAGTAACACTGTATGGACTTTTCTTCCTTCAGTTCTAGAAACTTGGGAATCTAGGCACTGTTCTAGAGGGTTCCTGGGGAGTGGTTATCATGGTATCCTCCAACAGGTTGACTTTTCTTTATTGGAAAGGGTTTCCCTGAATTTTCTTTCTTCTTGAAAGTCTGATTTGGATTATTTTTCATTACAGGCCTTAGGCTGTCATATGCGTCCAACTTCTCAGCCAATTCCAAAGGATCGTTCAAATCAGCCCAAATATCCAGAAAGTGTTCTTTGATATTTGCTGGAGTTTTTCTTTTTATTTGATCAGCAAACTATTAGACTTTTAAGTTGATCAAAACGTGGTTATCTTCAATTCCTTTGATCCAACCTTCAAAATAATAATTCAATTCGAAATAAAAGTCTCGCCATGTTGCATGCGAGTTTTTCTTCTGTTGGGAGAAGTACTGCCTAAACTTATCTCCTGTAAACTCGAAATCTTTTGAGAAGCATTCCTTTTACCTTTTCATAGTTTTGAGCATCATTTTCATCTTCTTTGCGATAAGCTGAGCTATATCAGGTGGCAATGAGCCAATCAGGTATGCAGTCCAAGTTTTTTCAGGAATGTTCAAGAACTTCGCTTGACGTTCGAAAATTGTCAAGTATAGACCCATTTCATCTTCCTTTGAGTTGAATCTCGGAATAATTCTATTTAACTCAAGCTTCGGGTTTTCTAACTGTTGGCTTACAACAGGTGCTTGTGACAGCTTCTGCATTTCAAGTTGAATTCTCAACTTTTCCAGTTCGAATTCTCTTTCTTGTTGTTGGGCCACAGCCACAGCTTTCTGTTTATCCTCCAGTTCCATAGCTTTTTGTTTTTTGTTGTTGTACGTTCTTCTACAATGACGTTGAGCACATCTTTGACGAATTCCTCATCATATCCATCACTATTGGTTATGAGATCTTTTAGTTCAATAATTTTGAGATTGTCCGACGGACAGACCCAATTCTGTTGCCAACATCCTTAAATCCTCTTTTCTGGACCTTCCCAAAAAAGCCATTTTTGTCGTTTTTTAGTCTATTTCAAATTTAGCTAATTAATGTTCAATTAAAGTTAACGAATTAAAGTTCATTCAAAACTATTAATTCTGAGATCTGGAAATATTATAGTCAAACAATACTTATGCAATCTGAAAAAAAAATTTCTGTTACATATAAAAAAAATACTCTATACTATAATGTACACTAGCTGAATGACAATAAAATTCTCTAATTTCAAAATGTGATAATTAATTTACAAATCATTATTAATGATATTAAAATAAAACAAATTCTTCAATATCAACTATCTTCTAATTTAGTACATCAAAACCAAAATAATATTTATATAATATTCACACATTATTAATCAAAAGGAGTTTCAGCAGTTAACAGGAAATGGATTAATAACAATTCAAA
>BMAO01010423.1:0-28988 GCA_019973975.1 Trichonephila clavata
CAGACAATGATTATGTTTATTTTACGTATACGTTGTTCTCCCAAACCATGGCGAAAATTTGATAATATTATTTCTATAGCTAAATAGAAACTTTGTGAAATAAATATGTGTATTTCAAAATGAATAGCATATCGTCAGTTACACACTGTAAAGAATTTCAAAAGAGAAAATTAACAAATGACTCTACTAGTGTTATTTGCTGTGTTACCCATTAATACCATTGAAAATTCTTCAGTAATCATTATAACAGTGCTTCTCAAACTTTCAATACAGGCGACCCAATTTTCAATCATAATTTTCATCGCGCCCCTCTTACATACATTTACAATGTACTGAATTCAATAATAATATACTTTGACGTAAAGTTACAATATGATTTTAATTAGAAACCGTAGAAACTATCAAGATAAGTATTAAATTTTGTATATAATTTAAAGACATGCCCATAGGATCACTGGTAATCTTTAAACTTCTTCTTAACTGTTAAATTAACTATGAAAACATGTTGCAATACTGACACATTTATAAGTGTATTATGTTGGTGTAAATGTGTATTTTATTTTTTATTATGTCAGAATGTATTTTTTTTTTTTTTGCTTCCTTTCAGTAAGTTATATTTTTTTAAAATAACTTTTGTTTTCGACCTTTCGATATACCCGCGTCCCCCTTGTAAGGTTAATACGTCCGTCTAAGGGTGTGCGCCCTACAATTTGAGAAAACGCTGCATTACAATGTTAGATATTCATAACTAAATCATTTAAGGGATTCTTACGAGAATAATCATTACAATAAAGTGGAATTCAGTAAAAAAAATAAATAAATAAACCCAAACGCATTAAAATTGTTTTCGTTATTTTTTTATGTATCCTTGTTTTTATAAAAGTGGCATATCTGCATGCATTCTAACAAAATTTAAGTATTTTTCATCTTAGTTAATGGCCATTTATGAAAGCAAAATCACATTTTTATTACTTTCAAAGAAATTTAACCCATTTTTTTAAAGTTCCATTTATTATACGATAATTTTTTAAACAATGCACATTATACTTTAATTTGATAGTAATTGTCGTTCGAAAACATAATAGGTTGTATTAAAAAATATCCAAAAATATAAGAAAAAAACAATAACAAATAAACTAGATAATATTTTTTCACATAGCGTACTGATTTGATCAATTAGATAAATGTTTTCTTAAATTGATTGCATTATTTTATCTACTCTGAAGAATTAAAAATACTTTCAAATCAAACGATATTAAATCTGACGCCCTAAACTGAATTAATTTCATCCGTGCCGATGTTCTCACCGAATTAAAAAAATCGAAAGAAATTTACCTCTGAGAAGGATTGCATTTCTAATTTTAAGATTTACACATTTTATTGCCGTTCAAGATTCACTCAAATTGAAAACCTTTTTTATACTATAGGTAGTTAATCGCAATTTGACTGTAGTTACTAGATACTTTCATGCTATTTTTCTATTTTCATATCAGATAAAAACTAGAATTCAATAAACTGACTAAAATGCACACCACAATTCGGAAACAATTCAACAACTAGATTCTTTGGTAAAATTGTAACGTACTAGTTATTAAGAAACTTTGCATTTTTTCATATGGTGTCCCTCTTGTTGATGTATTTGAGGAAGATATCTTATTTTGAATCTTCTGTCATAATTTTTGAAGTAGTTATAGCCAGTTATAAAATTCATTGAGTGATAGCTAAAAACCTATTTGAAATTTGGTAATAGTTTGCTATTTATAGAATAACAAAGCTGATTCTAATTATTCAACGATGTATTTTCATTGGGTAGAAAAACATTTATTTTTGAAGTAAAAGATAAGGTAAAGTAAGGTAAAAACTACCAGCTTTGGATCAAAGCTTTAAATCTAACTGCATAAATTGTTATTTATACAATGTTTGGCATAGAGTGTTTACGGTCTCATGTGAACAAAATATCAAAGACACATATAACAATATAACTGATTTATTACAAATGTGAATAATGTTTTTCGAAGCGATTAATACTGACATTTTTACATATACTGCATTGTAACCCTATATTATATATATTTGCTTTCGCGAGCATAAATAAACTGACAAAAAGTATTATGTGTAAGTATTGATTTCAAATATTTATTCTGGAATTAATATAGTTCATACTTCAACTAAGTAAAGCTAAAATTTGATTAATGTTCCTGATATTAAAATTAGATGAAAGATAGTTTTATTGCTTCTACGTTTCAATGGAACAGCTGAATAGATATTTATATCGACGTGAAACCTTATCGACTGTTCCTTAAATTTTACTACATTAAACTAATTTTTATCATTTCTTACAAGAATGAATTTTGAGTTACGTGAAATGTTAAGAAATTAGAACAATATACCAAAATAGTATTAAATTTATCGTATATTACTTTGTATAAGCAAAAATTTTCAGAATATGAGTAACTTAATATATTTTTAAATGATGAGGTTGTGGCTTACCTACGGAGCCGGGGGAAAAATGAATTAAAAAATGAATAATATGAAATAATAATTTGCCATGCGCAAGCAATTTTAGTCTTTTAACATTAACACTGACATGTGTTCAATCTTTTAACAGTTTTAGTGAAACTTTGTTTTGAAAGAAATGCAAAATCACGCAAATCCTTCGAAGTCAGTTACAAAATCCAAGTTTTAGAGTAGTTCTCAAAAACCACGTTCACTCATCGAGAAGCTCGAACGTATACTATCATAATGCAGGAAGTTTTTGCTCCAGTACATGAAATATAAGTCGATGATCACGTGACTTACATGAACTTTTCTTCAAGTTCTTCAACAAAACAAAATAAAACATACAAAAATACGCAATGAGGATTTTTTTAAATAAATTATAATCAGAGTAAATTAATATAAATCTAAGCCAGTTTTTTATTTATCAGTTTTGATAAGTATATATTTATGAAGTTTTTACAGTAACGCTATTAGTTGATTTTAAGGACTCAAATACACTTACATATATTAAAAAAAGTCATTTATATAACAAAATTTAATTTATATACTCAGAAGTATAATGCTTTTGGAATAATTTGCGATTATTTGCACAGATTCTAAGGTAAATCTCAGATTTTGAGGAAAGGAAAATATATTTTTTTCAGCATTACATACTCTTAGTCACTACAGTGATGAAGATTATGATTCTCCAAAATGTTTAAGTGTGTTATAAAAAGAAGGAAAACTCCAATATTTTATTAATAGATTATGAGTGTTAAAAATATTAAGAATCTTGATTCTAAATTATTGATTGTTCAATCTATCGGAATGAAACAGTTTTTTTTATGAATTTTCTTACATAAATCAAAATATTAAATATTAACATTTATAATACAGAATCTGGACATCAAAATCAGAGATTAAATTATTCCGAAACGAGTAATCTAAGGGACTGAATAAAATTTCTGAAATTTGGAACAATTGTTAAATATAGGGTGACTAGCACTCAAACAGGATTTTGCTGGATACCCACGCAGACATATTTTTAGGTTTGTGTTGAGTTGAACAAATATTTGAATTCCAGAACAAGAAAAAAGTAAAAAACTACGAACATATCCTTTGAGAGCGCTTTTTCTTCCTCTGTTCTAACTTCTTTCTTCTTCCTAAATCGTACTACACACTCTAAGCTTCACCATTTATCAGCGCTTTTTGACTTAAAGGAACATCTGGGGAATACAGGGGGGCAACCATTTCTCCTCCTTTTATTGACAGAATGTTTTATTTGAGAAATCTATCAAGTAGTTAATCCATCTGAGTTTCTTGTTCGCAGCCATTCGCACCCTAACATATACATTTATATCTGTTACAACTTCATACATTTTTCTTATTTTCCATACTGCTTACACTTTCCCTAGTTTACAATGAAACTAAACAGATGGGAATCTCCTTTTCTATACATTTCTTTTGCATTCGCATTTGTAGGTGATTTATAAAAATGTTCTGAATACTTTTTAAAACTTACAAGTTAATCATTAGATTTTAACCCAGTAATGTGAGATTTATAAATAATGAGAATGCTTTTTTATATATATACAAAACGTTATGCATTACACTACATATAAATGTACACACAACACACACACACACAACAACACACAAAAAAAAAACACACACAACAACAATATATATATATATATATATCATGATAGAAACAAAGGGTTATAAGCCTAAGTATAACCAGTCAAGACAGTAAGAAATATTACCCACTGTAGTACAATAACAAACTCTTGGCCTTAGGTACCAAAATAAAAAAGGTTTAAACAAAGCTTTGTGATTAGTCTACCTTCAACTGCAATTTACCTATACACTGGGCCATAGGAAAAGTAAGAGATATTATAGAAATGTAAATAAAATAATATATATATAGTCAGACCCCAATTGCCCTTACCTTTTAGAAATTCTATAATAAGCAACTACACACAAAAAGTACCCATATAGTTAGTTATTACAAGCTTTTTATTCAACAGCTAAATATATTATCAGCGCATTATTAATCATTAGTCAGTAAATTAAAATACTGATTAATAGACGTATTTTTAATTTTTTATTGAGAACATTTAGAAATCCCGTGCAACACAAAGTATCAAACGGGGGCTTACAGAAGTAAGCATGAAACACCCATTACAAAAGAATTTAAAGTCATGAAGGATTACAACACAAACACATCCATGCATTCTCCAGGATTAGAACCTAGGCCCTACGGCACCATCAGCGTCACTAACCACTATACTGGATGGGCGTACATTAGATGTTTGACAATCTTTTTTAATTTCTGACTTGAAAGAGTTATTTTTCGAAATTATGCAAAGGTGAAAATACTGAGTCATTTACATTCTGTTGCCTGAGGAATGTTTTTGATGTGTAACATCTTTCTTATCGCTTACTGAATATTAGTAGGAGTGATTTCGTGAAAAGTGACGGAAATGTGTTACAGGAAGTCGGGGAAACGCGCACTATTTTATTTGACCTATCAGTGCTCTTCGTGGTGGCTCTTCGCTACTCTCGCATCGGGATCTATGTCTAGTAGCCATCAAACTGCCAGCCTTTTTTATATTGTTAAATTTAGCATTTCAAAAGATTTGAATTCAAAAACTCGGTTTCATTTTCTTGTCTCTAAATCCCCTTCGCTTATACCATCTAGTCTGATTAGACTTCATCCAGGATAAACTTGCGATTCTTACGCTCAATTGTCAAAGTCTCAGGGCTCGTTGCGTATGAAATCTGAGGACAGTGATTTCGGTTGTCGTATACATTTCCCCGAATCAAACGGTTCAAAATATTTAAGATTCCCTATATTTTGTTATTTTACCATATACCGAAGGTGGTTCTGCTCTTTTTCTAAAAAAAACTATCGCTCGCTTCTCATGATTTTGAGTGGTGATTTTATCGTTAACTTTAGTTTGCCAGAAGTTAAGCCGCTCATAGCTTTTATGAATGATGAACTCAAGCTTGAAATGAACACAAATCGAAATGGTTCGACAACTAACAGTGGCATTGTTATTGACGCTGTTTTTAACGATTTTTAAATACTTTGAAATCACAAATATATGTGCCGTATTTTAGTTATATGCCTTTTGTATCAACTTTTCCCCAGATTGAACAAGAATAATTATATCTTTGACAAAAAATTGCATTACTCCTGTAGTAGTTAAATAAAAGTTTCATTAAAGATAAAATAATAAAAAGATATAGAAAACTATTTCCAATCCTATCCGATTCAGTTTTTTTAGGATTTAAGCCACTATTACGTATTTAACACGATAACATGTCAGATGTTACACATCATATGCGATTACTGTAAGACTCGTTTAATTATTTTTTTTTGGTCTTATACAGTGTGATATATGATTTTTTCTATCTTAAAAATGTATCAATTAAAAATAATAAATGGTGCAAAAATCTTCACCTCAGTTTTGTGTGTGTGAATGAATTAATTTTATTAAAGTGCTTTGTCGATAAACTGTATTTTTTGTCATAAGCATATTATTGCAAAAAAAAGTATTTATTTTAGACAAACGTATTCTGATTTGTTTCATTATGAGACATATTTACTCAAGAACTATTTGTCAAGTTCATGCTATTGATAGAATCTAGGGTTTGCAATCTCATGTCATATTTTCAATCCCGGGATTTCGGGATTAGGAATGAGCTGTTTATTAAAAATACTTACATATTAGCATAGTTAAGATTGATAATAAAATTGAAAATATAATAAAAAATTGATTTAATATTATTTTATTGAAATACAAAAAAATTCGTTGATCATAAAAAACAAATAAAAATAGTACATAATGAAATTTTTATAAAAAAAGCATTTCTTCATTTCTTGAGTTTCTGTAAATAAGCTTATAAAAACACTGCTCCTCTAGCGTTTCATTGTTGAAATGGCTTCTTATTTTTGTTACACATTGTCTAGCTGAAGAAAATGCACGTTCGGATTCTTTACTAGTAGGTATTATCGTCATTAAATAGGAGTATGTTCTTTTCAGGTAGTCACCACGTCTCCTTCCATTTTCAAAAAAGAGACATTTCTTTTTGAATTTTTGATGACAGTGTTTCATATCTAATAGACTGCATTGATGCATATGCCTCTGATAACTTTATTTAGTTCTTCTGCTACACTTAATGGCTTTTGTATATAAATTGATCCAGTTATTGAATCAGAATGTGAATCAATTTCAAGTGTTACCTTATTTGAAATTGAAGATCCAGTTGCATGATGGGATTTGAAGTTACTCAAGTCTTCCAAGAAGGTCCACTATTAATTAACGTCATTTAATTGAAGAAGGGACTGTGACAAAATCTATTCTTGAGATGTTGCTTATATTATTGTGTAAACATTGCAGTGAGCCACTTATATCTGTGCGACATTCTCCCATACGAGAAATGAGAGCTGTGCATATATATTTTTTATAACCTATAGCACACTTATAATTGCACAAAAAAATTCTACGTACATGTTTCATAAACAAAATATAATTTTTTTTAAAAAATTACATTCTTAGAAAATTTTTATGGGAAGAATTTTTTTAAATATAATTTAGACAAAAATTGAATCCAAGGATTTTGGGATTGAAAAAAAAAGGATCCCGGGGTTTCGGCATTCCGGAGCTGAAAACCCTACTAGATATCTTCCAAGAATTCTTATTCCCTCTGTCCAAGTTAGCTGACACCGGACATCCTAAAAATGGGAGAAATATCCGTTTTCTGCCCCAATCGCGATGAGCAGAAAGCTACAGGAGAAAATAAGAGAAAATACATATCAAATTTCACGGTTTAACATACACACCAGCTTGGAACCCTTCAAGGTTCAACACTTAAGAAAACTGACATTATAAATGTATACAGTTACAAAAAAAGTAAATAAGATACATAAAATGTAATGCCAGATTCATAATACTTTGAAAAAAATTCAAAATATAATTCAGACTAAAATTAAATCTCGGGATCCTGGGATTTTAAAACACCACCGGGAACCCGGGGCTGCAAACTCTAATAGAATTGCATCAATAATTAATTATGTGTAACATATTTTTAATAATATGTTCCTATTCAATTTTAATATAATTAAATTAAATTATTGTACTAATAAGGTTCAAAAATTTATTATATATTCTACAACACAAATCTAAATCTAATCTAGTAATATTTTGAAGGAAACTTTTATCCATAATCACAGCTAAAATACCCAAAATATAAGTTTAGTATTTTTAATCAACTTTCGTAAATATCCAAATATTTACTGTGAATAATGTCAACCATTTTCTTATGGAATTTTCTTAAACTTATAAATATATAACACTATATTAAATTACGTAAGTACTGGAATGAAATTTAAGTACTTACAGGAAAATGTAAAAAATATCCTAAACTATTTTTTAAATGAAACCTAATATTGAATGTGCAGTGGAAAGTGTAATATATAAAAAATATTTACTTGAAAATAATAAAAGTGAATTAGGCTTTTAGAAACCTTTTCAATTTGTTTTCACTTAGTTGACTACGATTTTTTTGATTAGTCTAGGTATGTCAAATTATATATTTAATGGAAAACTTGAAGTTCTACTTAGTACAATTATTTAACAGGTATCTTGAAGATTTTATTTTTATTTGTGTTTTCTTTTTTAGCATCTTCAGACTTTAAATTCTTTTTGCTTCCCTGTAAATGTTTCCGAGCTTCTTCAGGAATACGTGCTTTGAAACGATGAGATAGCGCTTTTTTATCGATTTTTTATATCCCTTTTTTCACACTTCTTTTCTTTTTTTTTCCATTTCCTCTCTCTGCGCTTCTGAGTAATATTTACATTTCAGATGTCTCAGTGAACAAGTGAGAAAATGCGCATGTATATGTTTGGGGCGTAAAAACGGTAGCTTGCCCTTCCGCGAAAGCAATACTCTTTTCTTTTTTCAGTCTCGGATTTTACTGAAACACACAAAAAAAAAATAGTGGGAAGAAAAATGAAAAAAAAAAGAAAAGAAAAGAAGATGGAGGAAACGTTATTTCATTTCAAACGGACGAAGCAGGGTGCAATTTTTTCTACTTTTTTTGTTATTCTTCAGAAAGTTTTTTTGCATCATTAAACTTCATTGTTTCGTTATTAAATTGTCTAGTATTCCGAATTTGGTGCTTGAATGGAGAATTCAATTTTTATTTCCATTTGGTGTTTCATCTTTTGCAAGTACCTTTGCAAAAAAGTTTTGTAAGATATTCGGAATATATGCATATATATATATATATATATATATATATATATATATGCATAAAAAGGGAAAGGAGTTGTATAGTTTGGTTTATTGCTTCGAGAAGCAAGAAGGATTTTTGCTCCGACATGCATTTCCAGCAATACTTCTTGCTTCCCGGAAGCAAAGTTTTTCTTGCACATCTATAAAACGTTATGATATAAATTTTAAATAGATTTGTTTTTCGTGAATATATTGATTATGTCTGTAAAAATAATTATTCTTTCTTAGAGTTTTGAAATTTTGGTATATATGTGAGTGCATATAAATGCAATTACCTTACAGAAGTAAAAGAGTGCATTTTTTAAAAAAAATATAGGTAAACAACTTTTTTTCCAGTTAGAATAAATAAATATAACTTTCCTTTAAAAAAATTAATTTTCTTTTCTTTAAATGATTTAGTAAAATAATAATTTAACGTAAATTTTTAAAAATATTTCAAATGCTTTGCATCAATTTCTCTTAAATATATTACTTGGGTCTTTTCTGCACATTGAAATTTTATAAACTGCAAATGCCATTTCTTTTGCTACAACTTTTTTTTTTATAATTTCAGCATAAAAAAAATATTGCATTTTTTTTAAAGAGGGAGGGGGGGCATTATTAATTATATGATTGTGTCCTTAATCTAAAATAAATTCTGTGTTTTTTATGTGAAAAAAGAAAAAAAATTAAATTATGAATTACAATTTAAAAATTTATATACTCTTATATACCCATATGTAAAATACAAATAGCTCATAAGTGTTACTTACATTACATGTAAGTAACACTTATAAGTGGTAGGACAGAAAAATTTTAATTAATAATAAACATTGTAAAAACAATGTGAAAATGTGTCTTTGAAATTTAACATATTCATAATTTCTTGTCGATAAATATTTATCATAATTATTTTAAAATTTCTGATGAGAACTAACAAAGATAATTATACAGTCTGACGTAAATATATGTTCCATTGTTTTAAATTTGCTTCGAAGCAAATAAAACTAAGGTGCTTTATGATTATACATTACACCTAAGTAAGAAAACTGAAAGAGATTGATGCAAATAAACTAAATGATACAAAGTTTAGAATAACTTTTTTCTAAACTAACTTCTTTCACTATTTTTTCTTGTACTTAAAAATTTTGCTCTTATTCATTCTGAAATTTTCAAAAAAACTACCTTTTTCATCCACTTTTGAAACAGTAAATTAATTCCACATCATCCAGGTTCGATTGGTTCAGGCAAGTCAACATATTGTGTATCTCTCTTCTTAGTTTACTTTATTTTTTAACCATCCAAGTCAGTTCCATTTCCCGCCAGATATCTTTCCTTCAGGGTATTAGATATTTGCATTTCGAAAGTTACAGGGAACTACTTGTAGGCGGGGATCTATCTTGTGTGTAAATATTAAGAACAAACTTCGAATACAGCGAAAGACTCGTGGCAGAACAAGGAAGGATGGTTGCATGCGTCTAGAGAATTATCGATTACATGTTCTTTTCTTTTCTTTTCCCTCCTGCTCACCATATTTTTCGAAAACAGTTCACCGTGAGAAAGTCATCATATGCGCCCGAAAACTAAATCATGCCGCGGCCTACTCCCTAAGGCAAAAAAAGTATACAGTTTCGAAGCTTTCAGCACCTTTCGTCATAGCTGTAAAAATAAATCGGGGCTGTTAGCTTTAATTTATGACTTTCTGCACTTAGATTTCCAAAGATAGGACATTTCTTTGTTTTCCTCGGCTAAGAAAACTTGAATTTTTAGACGTTGTATTAAGGATGGGTGTCAGACATGAGTTAAATTACTTGATATGTACTTGAGGATTTTACAAAACATCATCTTTCAGGGGGAAAAAATATGTCACATGTATTTTCATTAAGATGATTTTAGACTTGTGATATAAACTTTGGTTCTTTTTTATGATTTGCAGACGAATACTTTTCTTAAAATTAAACTTTAAAATATAACTAGTGTTTTTTAAAAAAAATTTAAAATTTTTTTTAATTACATACATATTTTGTAAAATGAATCATTTTCGAGAAATTTTTCGAATTGTCTCAAGCATCCATTTAATATAAAACTCGGTACAAAATTTTGTGTCTTACATACAAACAATTCACTTCCTTTTAACAACATTTCTAAATATATTGCTCATTGGTTCATCGATAATATTCAGCTTCCTGTGCATATTTTATATTAGTCTAGACATTTAAATAATTTATTTAATAAAAATTATGGATAATTTCAGAAGTTCTCACTAATATTACAATTACTGATTGCCACTTTTCATGTATATATTTAGAAGAATCAAATTGCTCATCAAGAAATATGACTCTGCGTTTCATTTAACAAATATATTTATAAGCTGTTAAAATGTTCAACGATATTTTTGTGATAAACTTCAAGCTGTTAAATATTTCTTGAATATATTGATATTCTAAATTTGATGATTTGTAGTCTATTTACAATTGAAGAATTTATAAACAAAATATCCCACTATTTGATAATACTTATTTTTGATAGAGATATATAAGAAAATACTTAAAAAAATCAAATATGATTATTTTAACTGTGTATGCTTTTCCTGCCAATTTTATGCAAGTTATATATATATATATATATATATATATATATATATATATATATTACATTCGGTGTAAAAATTAAACATACATAGAATGAAATCTATGCAACGTTTCAGTTAGAAGCAGTTTCTTAAAACAATGTAATTTTCATTCAGTTCTAAACCATGGCAAGCAAACAACATAAAAAACATCTGAATTTTTTAATACATATATTTAATAAAAAAATATCTGTTTTTAAATCATTACTATACTTCAATAATATTTTATTGTTGTATAAAAGATTATTTATGTATAATATTTTATTGCACTTACTAGAATATAATGATTTTAACTCCTAGAGGGCAGTTTACACTGTTTATTCTTTTAAACTAGTAATTAATTTTGAAATATTGTTAAATATCATGAAACTATTTTGTGAAATCAATAAATATGCCAGTTTAATAGGTATATGACTTTATATTACCTATTAATAGATATTTATCCGATTGAATATTTATGCTACTTTGTATTTCATAAAGGAAGGTTATAGCACTTTATTTGACACTGTCAGAGGGTTTGAATACTAACTGCGCACATCTGAAAACATTTAGCATTATGTTTAAAGATACGTCTGGTACAATTCTGAATTTAATACATCAAACAAATTGTATTTGCATCTTCTGTTTTATTTCATACCCTGTTTTAGCATGTGTAAAAATGTCTTCTAAATGTACATAATAGAAAGGATTTGAGTCATTTGAAAATTAAAATTTTATTTTAAGGACATATATATATAACTGAGTAAATTGACTAAACATCGCATTTGAAGTTTTCAATTTGTGTGTTAAGAATTGTCATTTATTCTAAATTGAATGCTTAGTTCATGCAAAACGGGTGACCCCGTCATTCGAAATACAAATGCAGTTGGAATTAATAAAAATTTAGTACTACAAGCTCATTTAAGTAAAAATTGTTTCTAATTAATATACATTTTTTTCACAAAATTATTTCTATATATCTATTTACCTATCTATTCTGACCAAAATTCAATGAACCTCTATTTAAAGAATTTCTAGATTTAACGAATTATTCTCTTGCCCGATTAAAATGAATGTCAAAACTCATGAATTAACGATTTATTTTAGAAGTTGGACATTTTTTTTATTAGTTTCTGTTAGAAAATCTGCATTTTTTTTTCAAATGAAGATTATATCTGTCCGGAACAGAAAGAGACTTATCTTGTAAGCAGAAAATTTCAAGAAGGGGGGAGGGGCAGTTTACAAGAGTAGAGGAGTCATAAGTGGTAAGCTATCCTGCTAGTCATGAGCAGGACAGGAAGTTCCTTTTGTAACTCATCCCAATTCAGAGCGCAGGGAATATTTTAAGACTTTTAAGACTATGATGCATTTGATGATGCACTGCCTATCGGTTCAATTGAAGTTGAGGAAATTGTTGGTTTATCAGAGTCAATTTTTTGTGATTATAATGCAGAAATCGATACCGAAACTTCTATCAAAACTGTTACATTTTCTAATATTTTACATTGATGGAACCTGAAAAAATGCCTTATGCTAAAGGATGTAAATTATGCAGCATTTTATTCGCTGCATAGAGTCAAAAAAGAATTGATTTCGAGTCAGGAATCATAAAGGTTTTAAAACATCCATTAGTATTTTAAAATTTTCAATCGACTGTTCGTAATAAATCACTAATAATATTTCTTGCTGCTGAATAAAATGAAGTAATTTCTAGCTATGGATATTTTTTGTGTAGTTCCTTATAGAATTTCCGAAGGTTAAAGCAAAATATTTGTATTTTGTTTGGACCCCTATATAACAAATAGCTCCGAACTAACGAACATAATGTTCGGCATCGATGAAGTTGTTAAATAGGGATTGGACTTTATGTATATATTCTGCTGGCATTCCTGCTGTGTGAGAAAGGTTGGATCCTGCAAAGCAAGTTTAACCCTATCTCACTGCCCAAATCAGTGACACCTACAGAAAACATAATAATTTTCTTTTTGCTCTGTTGACTCTTTATCTGCCTATTTGTATTTTGGCGGGTTTTTATAGGCTTTAAAATCCGTTTTCATCCACTTTTAGCTTTGTAGGTATTACAGTTAGTATTTTATTATTTTATTTTATTTTAGAAATTTATATACATTCAAAATATTACTATTAAAAAGGCTTTTAAATAAAATAAAAAATAGGTAGATCAATTTTTAACTATAATGTACCTATAAAGCAAGAAAATTTAAAACGTAATTGAATTTAAAGAATTCAAAGATAATTATCACCAGCATGTTATTACTGGTGACCTCAATATTGTAAAAGACAATAATCTTAGAAATATAAGGAATAAAGGTACTGGTTTAGACTTATGATTTCAAATAATAATAAAATTATCAAAAATCAGTTATATAATGATATTGAGCAATTCATTTACAAAATTGCTATTAAATATAGTATGCCTATAGAGGCATTCACAGAGTTTAAATGTACACAACATATTAATAAATATAACTTTAGTACAGATAATAACATATTTTTTAATGATATTAAAAATCAGATTAAAAAATTACAAAATAAATTTATTATAGTTTATATTGGTAAAGTGCCTGGAAATTTTGCCTTCATTTGTAAATACTATTACAGTTTAATGCTCAACAAACATTTTGAAAATAATACAGCTTTTATTAGGTCATCAATTTCTGATAGAGAAATAAATAATCGAATTTTGGCTTTTCATAAACAATTAAAAATACAAATTAATAATAATTTTAAATTTCCACATGTATTTCTTACTCCTAAATTTCATAAAGATCCAGTAAAAGTTTAGAACAGTTACTAATGGTTTTAATACATATATCAGAAAATCAGGCAAAATTCTACATGAAATGTTACAAGATACAATGAATAATCTAAACACTTCAGCCCTTCTTAAAAATAGTACAGAACTTATTATACAAATTAAAGATAAAAAGATATTTTCAGTATTTAGATTAGATTTTGAAGATCTTTTTAACTCTATTAATATTGATAATTTGTTTAAAAATGTCAAATATGATAGATTTGGTTCTCTACTTCGTTTAGTTCTAAAAGAGAACTATTTTTATCCTAATGGTAAATATTTATCTACAGATTAAGAGTCTGCCACAAGGTGGCCCAGCTAGCAACTGTCTTGCCAATTTATATTTACATTATTTTGAAAATAGATTCACAGACAACTTAGAATATTACTTTTTTCGTTATATAGATGATATAATCATTTTTGGCAAGCAAGACAACTTTAAACCTAATATTAATTTTTATCCACAATATCTTAATTTAATACAGACAAATAGTAACAATTATGAAGCAAATTGTCTTGATATAGAAATTAAATTAAAAGAAAAGAAAATAGTTACTAATATTTATGATAAACGAGAAGACTTTAATTTCAATATTATAAAAGCACCGCACTGGGAGAGTAATGTGCATGTTTCTATATTCAGAAATATTGTTATTAATTACACACTACGCAATAAATTTCTAGTTTCAAATAAATCAGAAAAAATAAATAACTATAAACATTTTATTAAATACTGTTTAATTAAAAAAAACCAATTAATTTTATTAATATATATTTGAATAAAGAAATTCTAAATAGTAAGGATTAAATTTCCATAGTTTTAGCAGGTTAGTATTATAGATTTATTATTCTTCCTAGATAGTTTTAAATACCCCCGATTTCTAGTTTTAGATAAAATTACTTTTTTTAAAATTTATTATAATTTTTAAATCTTATTATCTTAGAGTCTCTAAGATAATGGTAGTATGTTTACAATTCTTATTTTATTATTTCTATTATTTTCATACTTTTCCTAAGTGCTATTTTTTACCCATTGTTTTGTTTTGAATTTGTATTTGGGTCCAGAATCTGGCAATAACTTGTTTATTGCATTTAGATTTAGCGCGGGCTCTGCATTTCTGTATGCAATTTTTAGGTAAGTTACCTTTTTCTCATAATGGATTTAGATTTCCTATCCATTATTTCCAATAGATTTTTGCTCGGTATTATTAACAGAAAGGGGAAAGGTTGGCAGGCTAAAGAACATGTTCAACCCCACTTTTATACAGAGACATTTTTTAAGAGGAATTTTTTTGTATACAAGCTGTCCTAAGTCAGCAATGTAGATAATACTGTAGCGTCCATTCTTTTATATTTAACTCTGTTATTTCAATTTTTCATGTCTCCTTTTAAATTATGGTGTCTGTTTATCTTGCAAAATTGCAATTCTTTTAAGTATTAGTCATGTTAATTCATCTCTCTCTTGTAGAGAAATTTTTATTATATATATATGTAATATTATAATCCATAATCTGTTCAATGGGTAAGCTTTAAAGGGCAATAACATTAAATTAACTACATTATTGTAGTGTCTGCTTATAAATGTCTTAAAATACAGAAGGAATGTAACTAACTCTAAAATACAAAACGAAAATTTCAAAAAAAAAAGTATTTCATCAATGTCTAAATTTTTTCTTGTTTGTAAATTTAATGTCGCAGAGGGGGGGGGGAATTAAAAATTATATCGTATGATAAGTAAACATTATGCAAAGCTTTATAAAATATGTAAAGATTTCTGAAATAAAGCAGCCTTCAGAAACATACGTAACTCTTGCATTAAAGCTGCACAAAGTGATTTACTGATGGATAAGAAATGTTTTAAAGCATAAAATTTGGTAAATAAAAACTTAATTTAAAAACTGCAAATCAAAACTAGACACAATAACTTTAACTTTTCATTTATAAATCTGTTCACATTCTGTCGAAGGTATTTTTACGGTATATTCAAAGTTACGGGTAACAGAAAAGTAAAAATGTATCTAATTTTCGAAATAAAAATCCATGCATTAATATCTATAAATGAACTGAGAAGCTTCGTAATTCAAAATAAACTTGCCAGACATTTTAAAATAACGATATGCTTGTCATATAATTAACTTGATTAATTATTAAATATTCAAGTTATCAATTGCACTTAAAAAAACAATAAAATTACTATATTATGATAACGAGATACAAAAATTCTACAAGTCTACACATCTAAATATTAAACAGTCTAAAAAAAGCTTAAATGCAAAAAATAGTTGAATAAAATAAAAGTAAGAAACTTTACAAAATCTCGAAATACAATTAGATAAACTATCTAAAAATACAAATGTTTTTTAAATACCAGAAATATAAAATAGCACATACTGTACAGCTACATACGATCAGTCACTTTAAAATTCCATACAAGTGATCCATATAAAATTCAATGTGAAATAACCAATGTTAATGAATGCAAAATACATCTATTTAACTATTTGTTATATTCTACTCAAGTTTTCCTCCTTTGAAGAAATTGAGACTTAATTAATGAAAAGAATGTGAGAAATTTCCAAATACTTTCATTTCCGTTCACGAGAAAAGTGAACACATGAAAATTATCCAACTATTTGTAACGAATCTAATTCTCAACGCGTTGTTCTCAGAAAATGTAGAGTACCGAGGGAAATATCCAATTCCTCTCACCATTATTGATAAAGTACTTTTGGATCTAAATGAATTCATCTCGAAAGTCCAATAATATATCTTGTCCTTCCTCGAGATATAATTTGCTAGTAGAACTGCAAATTATTGAAATCTATCTCCCTGTAGACTTTTGCTGGCAATAGCACAAAATGTTTCATTTATGTTCTTCAAAGATCTAATTTCGTTTAAGAGCCAGCGTAAAATGTTAATTTAAACAAGTGCATCAGTAATAAAGAACTTAATTCCATGAATTATTGATGAATAATAAATATATTTTTTTTAACTTTGCAGAAAAACTCGTAGGAGCTTATTATTTGCTCAGGCTAATGAACTATTATCTTCCAATGAGCTTCCTTTACTTGATTAATCATCAAAAACTTTTGGTCTTAAGTAAGGTATTTTATAAAAGTTATATGCTAGTTGACATCTACAATAAATGTACTTCTTAAAAATATTTGGATAATTACTATAATTACTGGCCGTTTTACAATATTTGCACTAAATAATAAAGTAATATGTATTTTATTAATAATTATTGTTTTGAGTATTTGACGCATTTTAATAAACATTTTAATATGATACAGCACCATGTTACCTAAATAACTTGTTGATCCATTTTATCACAATGAATTAACAAATTCATCAAATTATCAATCATCATCATTCAAAAGTAACTTTCAAAACATCATACATCTTTTTTATCTAAAAATTTATTAACTTATATATAAAATATTCTGGGAATCTTCTAAGATGCTATGTTTTTAGTGATGCTATTTATACAATTATTGGTACAGTATAAATCTAAAAAATTCTACAAGAAATGAAGAAGAAAACATGTATATAGCAGTAACAACTACCTTGTGAATTGTTTTTCTTAGTAGTATTAGTATTTAATTCCTTTTAGTAATTTAGTAAAATATAGATATCTTAATAACTTCGAAATAATACTTTTAAAGGAAATAGCTTATATATTAGGAAGAAATTATACACCAAACTTAACTATTCAGTAGCCATAATGATGAAATACATTACTATAAGGGTTTTAACATTTTTTCTAAAGGTTAAATTCAAGTTATTAACATCTGATTAATAAGTATATAATTATTCAGTTAAAAAAATTTATTTACTTATGGGTGGATGTAAAGGGAATTTGGTTGAGTTTCAATTCAATTACTGGTGAAATCAATGTATTTTTCATGTTTCAGAAATTACACCTTTTTTGATGCAATAATAGTTTTATTTTTGTTTCACCAGATGTGAAGTTTTCTGAAATATTTCTTTTTCTGTGAATCACGAGGTTTATTTTTATTTTATTTAAAAATAGGAACACATGTATTTTTAAGTAAAAATATTGTGGTATTCATATAAACGTAATGTGCCTTAAATTTACTATTTTTTTAAAATTTGTATTTAGAGTGAATTTTCTTAGCGCATTATATGAAACTTAAACAGTGACAAATATTGAAGTTTTAAATAATTTTTAGAAAAAAAAATCAGCATTTTTGAGATACTATGTTAAAATTATTTAAATTAATTATTGATATTCATTTTCATCTAATATCTGTTTCGTAAGAATTTCTTCAAATAGCTGATATTTGTGAACAAGCTTGAAAAGTCCTTCGAAAAAAATGGACTACACTTTTATACTTTTATCAGTTGATATAAATTTTTAAGCTATTATTTTCATTCCGTATATAATTACAATGCAGCTCACAAAGACTTCACTTATGTCGATCAATAACATGAGTTTCCTTTATTCAGTGCTGAAAACACGCAATTGCCTCAAATTTATTGCCAGAGCTTTCATTCTTTTTCAGAATACTAACTCCAGTTTTCAATGCTTTTGGAACTCTATTCTTATTTTTAACATCGTAAAAAGTTCTGCAAATCCTATAAGATACTTTGGATATATATCTTAAAGATTTTCATTTAATTTAAAATTCGGAACTGTTCGCTCAGCCCTAATCTAAGAAAAGTCTGAATACGACCCAATTGAAGAATTTTATTGCTCGACGTTTTCCCAAGTTTATTTACTTATTGCTAGGTTTATTTGAAAAGTATGTTTCATTTCTGAAGATCTCAAAGGAAACATTGATGGTTTTTATTTTCGTAAGCAAAGAAATCCCTCGATTTGTAAGCTGTTTTATTCACATACCTCACATTTCAGAACAAAAGTCTACATAGGAAACATTTAACTTTCAAATTAAAGTTTTATAAAAATTCCTCAAAGTCTTTATTAATAATTTATATTCCACAATTACTAATACTCAATTAGGTACTTACGGATTGTACATATGAACTAAATCGTTAGTTCAAAAAACGTTGCCAAGGCTATATTGGAACGTATACAGCCAATTGTAGAAACCGAACCCGTGCAGCTTCAAACACAGCTATAACATTTGGCGACATTTTTTTAATTCGCAATTTATTTTAGCTTAACGAAATTGGTTGACAGAGTAATGTACAAATACACTTGAATAATTGCCATTCGCTTATTTTATATTTGTATACACATTGATAATTTTCTTAAATAATTCATCCGTTGCATTTTATTTTAAATCAATATTTAGATATTATCCATATTTTAGTATTTTTAAATATAGCTAATTATTTATTTAATAGTGCATTTTCCTATATGTTTCTTGTAGTTCTATTATTCTATGTATATATTTATTGTGTTCTGTGATTTCATTTACTATCTTTTAACAGTTATTGTTGCTTTAATCTTCATTATGTACTGTTCAACTTGCTTTTACAACTTAATTTCTACTACTCCGTATACCTAACAGAAAATTAGATATAAAGAAATACTGTTATAGAATAACCATTTTTTAATGTACAATGCAAAAATTAAATACAAAGTTTGATATTTAGCTTTTAAGAATCATTTTTTGTAAGGCCAAGAGGAATTTTTTTTTAAATATCTTCGGCTACAAACAAAAATTAAGAGAGTCCTAACACTTTAAGGTAATAAATTAATAAATATGTTCATATTTGTTAAAAATTATTTTGTATTTGTTACAAATAAATTCATTTGTATCTGGCAAAGAAGTAGGATTAATAACTTTCTAATCTTGCAAATAACATACAATTTTTAAAGAAAAAAAACTTTTTTTCAAGTTTCTTAGTATTTTCAATTTTCAGAAGAAACTGCGGAGAAAGGAGCTTACCATCCAAATTGCTCTACTTATCCTCATTCATCAATGTCAAATTGTAATGGATTTTTTTTACTTTTTTTTTTCATTCTCGGCGACATTCTTGATAGTTTTATTTCTTCTGGGAATTCTAGAAATTCTGGCATGATATGGCAAACAATGTTAAAACAAATAACTGAAAAGGGAACCATTTTGTTTGTTTGAAATAAGCTATTTTTTAAAGAAAAATATTTTTGATTTGGAGAAAAAGGTAGAACGATTTATGGTGTAGTTGTTAACGATTTAGCGTTGAGGTTGTTCTATATTCTTTAAAAAAATAAACAAAATTCGTTTATTAGGTAGGAGAAAAATCATACGTAGAACTATCATTCCTAAAGATAATTATATTTCTTTGAATCTCACGATTCACACACTTAATGTCTCATAAAAAATGAATGTTTTCGATTTATCGTAGAAAAAAGGAATATTTAAGGTATTTTGAATAAAATTAAGGAAATTTTAAGCATATAATTGCTAGAAAAATGTGTTTGCTCCCTTAAAATTAGGTATAGTTTTTCTAATGTATAGACTTTTGAAATAAAGTAAATAATTCTTCAAAGCATATTTACGTTAATGTATATCAAGGAAATTATAAACGCATATTTTGCACGTGTTTTAACCATTACATCTTTAACTACGCACTATGCTTAGTAGCAATAGTCTATTCTTTCTACGTATATAATCTGGTTTTAAAACACGATTATTATTATATGTATACGTGTATATGCCATTTTTTTGTTTAATACTAAGCAAAGTAATTATTTCTATCTTGCAAAGGCTAAATATATAATAAAAAATGAAATTTCTCTAATTCTGATATTCTTTTGCAATGACTATTTTAAATGCTTCTGTCTTGCTTAATTGTTTGTTCATTAACCCCATATGTTCGATGAACAACGTTAATGAACCGAATTTTGACTGGCCACATTCTATTTCAGAAACAGTTAATGGAGGAAGAAATGTCTTGACGGTTTTCTTAAACAATTCTATTATCTACTGGATTTCTTTTTTCTGTTGAATAAGAAAATTATAAGTTTTTATGTAAACAATTCTGCTTGGAAAAGTTCAGGTGTTTGCATTCCGCATCCTTTTAAAATAGTGAGTAGAATCAGTGAATGTTCTAATGAAGAAGTTGCAGCATTAATTTGTATTTTTTTTCAGGGAATGGTGTGATGGCTTGTAAAATATGCCTTGGCACTAATACAGAATGCTTTTATGATTGTGTAATATGTAAGTAAATAATGTTATGTTTTTCTAAAGAATTTGCTAGCATTCTAGACGAAGAATGAACGGGGATACCTTCTACTTGAAGTGATCATGTAGATGACCTTGATAAAACAGACGATTGACTCTTCTGTAATTATAGAAATAATTGAAACTTTCATATATGGCATGCTGAAAAGTCAAATTATTAACATTAAAACCATTCCCATCTTTCTATCAATTCTATCTAAAAAGTCTTGAGGAGGCTAAGCATCTCAAAACATCCAATATATTGCATTATAACTTAATGCCAAATAAGTCTGGTGACACGCGAAGATATCTGCCACTGGAAAATCATAGTACACGTTTTCTCTGAAATCCTGATTTGGACCAATTTGATTTTCATTTATTCTCCTATCTTTAAAATACCTTTGAAGGTAAAAGATTATGTATTTTATCGGATAACAAAACCACCAGAAATTGGTTTCGCACTTCAGGATGTATTTTTTATTACAAAGGTTTTAATTTCGCCATCTACTGGTACGTTAAATGCTAAGTAAAGGCAATTATTTAGGAAAATATGGTAAATATGTACTTTCAAATAACCTGGACCTTTCTTCATTGTGTACTCAGAATTCTTAAGACGAAAAAATACGTAATATATCTTAATTTCTGTACTAATCCATTCTTATGCATACATATTTTTCACCTATCATACTGAGTCTACTTAAAAGCTTAATGAACTACAGTTGACTATTAACTATTGACCTTAACTTATACAAGATAATAAATGATATTAATTTTCGAATTTTACCTCACTTTCTAAAATATAATTTCCTAAATGAGTAAGTACATGAAAAAATAAGAAATGAAGTGCAGTTTAATGCAACATGCCATTCGTTTCCATTAGCGAGCATAATAATATTTTGGTGGAATCAAGATTTGAGGTCATTACCTGAATTAAACATCAACAGTGATTAAATCAAATTACATTTAAATACATATCTTACAGAGCATTTACATATAATAATCTATAAATGAAAGAAATTTAACTAAGTATAAAATCGTACTTACATACGATAACCTTAGCTTTCTTCATAAATCTAAATTACATACATTTAAGGCCTTAAAAATTATAATATTAATCCAATGTCATTGGCGTAAGCTTAAGTATACCATATTCAATGCATTTTAGATTTTTTCTAAGAAAACCATCAATGAATTAAATTATTAGTGATATTTTTTATAGATTATACTGTTTCTACATTAGAAAACAAAATAGACAAATGACACTAAATTTGTGCATTATGTAACAGTGCCATTCAAGATAAAAAGGGCTCTCTACTAATCTTCAATGAGAAATTATTTTAATGAATTGTTTGAGATGAGAACCTCTTCTGTTCATGTAATGGGATACATTAAGTAAGTAATTGAGTTTGTAGAGAAAGCTGGAAGTAAATTGTTTACAATGTTAGTTTGAGTTATAATTGTAAAAATTATATTTTGGTATATGATTTGGAACTTTATTGTCATATTAAAGTCCTGACAATTCATGTGACTGGCTCTCTTCATATACATACGATAAGCAAGTTTCATCATTATTATTCATTAAAGCAAACTTGCTCCCTTTTGATACTGGCAACCATATTATATTTGGGATTAACTGGACTAACAGTTGTTGATACAAAGTTTTATAGAAATGTCTTTTCCACAATTGTATTTCAAATTAACATGAAGTTTCATATAATTAACAATTTTTTAAACGTTTGTTAATAAGTCATAATCAAATTGAATTAAAAAAGTAATATATTTTATCATAATTTATTTTGATATGTTAGGAATTGAACAGATTACAAATATTCTACCATATTTTAGGGTATTAAAATAAGTACCATCTTTATTTTATTTGCACTTTTAAGTAAACTAATGACAATTATCAGTTTTCAAAATATATTAAGGTCATTAAAATCAAATTAATAATAAAAAATAACTAAAATAATAATCTTACTGTCTACAATAATCCGATAGAAAGAAATAAGACTATTGTATAATTTAAAACGTTTTGATAGCAGTTAGTTCAATTTAAGTTGTTTTTTATACTTCATCCATCAATGAGACAATAATCAATATAACTTGCATCAAGTAAAATAAGTGGTAGTATACTTTATTTATAGTAATACCCTCTTCACACAATTTCCCATTTTTAGTAATAAATATAAAAGTTTAACTAAATTATAACATAATTAACTGTTTTATTATATTATAAAATTAGTTTCATGTATTATATTATACGAAACATAAAAAAGGAAGCAGGTTATTAAAAAGGTGCACAAGAGCTACAATGGATTTTTGAGAGATAAAGAAAACGACAAAATAATCTAAAAAAAAATTTTATATAAGAAGTTTCTAACAATTACGTTCTCTTATAAAATTTTTATATAATAAATTTCATGTAAGCGTTCTCTGACCAACGTATTAATATCTACAAGCTTGGAGATGAGCATTTAAATAAAGTATTCTTTCGAGAAAATTAGCTCTTATACTTAAGCTTTTGCAGAGGTCAAAGAAAAAGAATAAACGATTAACACAAAACTTGGATAGAAATCCGTTTTGCCCTTGTAAGTGACATAAATCTCGTAAGCATCAATCACAACTGTTTAATGATGCTGCAGCATTAAGTGCACTTCTGTCATGAGACATAAAGGACTAGTTGGACAGTCGAAATACTGAGTAGGTCAGTCTTCATTGTTGATGACGGATCGCATACATACGAAGTAATGTCAGTCCTAGTCGTGAACTCTTAATATTTCGAACTAAAACAATACATTTGGGTACACTGAATAATTCGAAGTAAAATCTGTGAATAGCCAGGCTACAACACGCAATAATTCAAAGTTATCTTATAAAACTCTCGACAATTCGAACACTTACTATCATGTATCACTATAAAAAGGATGGAGCTTACAAGTTTTGTGTTGTGTTGTCTGCGTGTCCCACTGTAAAGTAGCCCTTTAAAGACCATCTGTCTTCTACCCCTTCTCAGTGTTTTCCGGTTCATCAAGTGAAAATACACTTTTTCAAGTGGACAATAGATCAACCGCACCTGTTGTCAGCCATCCATATGTTTTGTTTAACACGTGGCCTTGCTACACATGTGTTCAGAAAGGTTGATCCGCTGTTGGGAAGAAGAGATGCGTAGGATCATGTATGAATGTATTTATATATATATATATATAATGCAGGACTCTTAACTTCTGTATAATATTTATATTGTATAAAAAATGTACTTTTTAAAGAATACTTTAAAATAATTTTATAAATTTGTACAATTGTTGTTTTATTACATAGTTTCAAATTTAAATGTGTTAAAAAAATTATCTTGGTGTATTTTGGGAGTTTTTTCTATTCTCTTGATAATTCGAAGTTCTTCAGAGGTCCTTCCAACTTCGAATTATCAAGAGTCGACTGGATATATATTTTTGTAGTATCTTTTAACATGAAATATTCTTTTGATACGAAAAATTATCTAAACTTCGGTCAAGTGACGAGGACCACATCTGAATTCGTACTTCACTCTAGACACTTGATTATTCTGTCAAAGTGAAGACCCTCGATCAGAACGTGTATCAACCCCTTCTATCTTTAGGGGTACCAAGATTCGACAGAAACAATACTGACCAAGAGATCCTGATGAGGGCTACTTTGTTACCAAGACTACATTTTAGAGGGGAGACATAAAACTAAAAAAAAAAAAATTTAGATTCTGTGTATACACCTTTTTTTCTTTATACTACTATATAACTTAGTAATGTATCCTTTCATCATATCTAACATGCAACAAATTTCTACTTTTTAATCTATTTTTCGGAGGTAAAAATAGTATGTTACATTGATGTTATCAAATAAAGATCAAATACTGTTGACTTATTGCAGCGTCAGTGAGTGAACGTCGCATTGTTCAGCTACACGAGAGCTTTTGGCGACGGCCCTCCTAATTTTGAACCATGGTCAAGTGACGAGGACGACACCTGAGCTGACACCCCTCTTCTCCTAACTACCACAACACACAGACGGAAGGACGTTTGAGCTCTCGACAGATATAACGACAGCCACGAATCCGTTACCTTGACCACTAGGCTACCGTGGCCGACTTATTGCAGCAGCGTAAATAATTGAATGAAAGTCAATTCTGGAGTCTTGAAGAACATTTGTAGAGGACTCTCAAACACGTTTCTCTCAACTGACCTCCATTAAATCTGTCGAGAGCTCAAACGTCCTCCTGTTGGTGTGGTGTGGTATTTAGGAGAGGCTGGTGCCAGCTCAGGTGTCGTCCTCGTCACTTGACCATGGTTCAAAATTACGAGGACCGTCCCCAAAAGCCCTCGTGTAACTAAACAATGCGAAGTTAATATTCACTCACTCACTCAATTGACCTCTTAATCTTGTTTATGGGGCTAAAATAGACCAGCGGTCTTAGTAACCTGGTCGTGACCACAGGTTCGGAACCTAGTGGCACTGAGTGGCCGGCGCGACTTGAGTTCGAGCCTTGTATCGCTGAAGACCCACCGTGTAAAGAGGTCGATGTATTTTAAATCTGTCGAGGCTCGAACATCCTCCTGTTGGTGTTGTGGGGAGATTAGGAGAAGGGGTGCCAACACAAGTGCCGTCTTCATCACTTGACCAAGGTTCGTCGCTTATAGCGCTCGTGTTGTATATTTGTGTGACGTTAAAAGAATTGTAATTTGTCGACACAAGCATTGTGGTCAACATAATCGTGGCTGTAGGAAAAATATGATCAATGTGATCGAGACATTATAACTTGTGTTTTTTAGAAATACCTCTTTATACTCTACACAGATGACTGAGACCAGAAGAAACTTGCATTGCATAATATTGGGAAATTGAGCTGTTAAAGGACTACAGATTGCAAGGTTCATTAGAATATTCATTTCATGAAGATACACCACCTTCCGTACGCCCAATTTATTGCGATATTCAAAAAATGAACAAACCAGTTATTTCAAAAAAGCGTTGTGTGATGCTGTAATAAATTTATGACGTTCTATCGCAAGAATGCTAACGTTCAAGACAACTCGCCAAGTTTGGTAACCCCGATTTTGCATGTGTTGTATGCGCTGCATTGGCAACCATGTGTTTTATTTCATATGATGTCGCCAAAAAAAAAAAAAAAAAAAACTGAAGAGGAACGCCAAGAACGAATAATGCGAAAAAAAGAGCTACATAATACACACATATAAATTACAGTTTTATATACAATTTGAGCAATATGTATGAACTGAGTTATATAATTTGTATAATGGGTGGTCGGTCCACCGTCAGGCAGACAGGAGGTATCCCTCCCCCTGGTATAAATTAAAGAAATTTTAATGTGAACACAATAAATCACGTATTTCATTCCAATATTAGTCTATGATATAATCGATATAGTTAATTATTCACATGTAGAAGACATCGAATAATTATTTAAAAAAAATTAACTTGGCTTTGTTTAATATGTAACCCCTTTTTAAATACATGCTTCCATTCAATAGAGCTTTCTTTTCAGAAAGAAAAGTTGATTAAAGAATCATCACAATTTGTTGAATTCCTCCCCGTGTCGAATGGGAATAAGTTGACCAAGTTCAAGTAGACTTTGGTTTGTGTGTCGAGAATAAAGCAAACACGGGAATACACTGATTATCTCGCATTCACCTTTGCTCGTGATTCTGTTTTCCTTACTTGGAATAATCTTTCTCGGCCTGGTCTTCGTGGTCGCGATCGAGTCGTGCAAATTTTGCGACAAAAATGGCTGCCGTGCAGCTGCTTCGAATCGTCGTCGTTTTTCTCTACGTTTTGAGGTCTTTAGCCCTCCCCAAATCAGAATTGTTTCCATTTGGAAGAGAGCAGTTTTTATCGGCGGAGGATGACATCAGTTCACCAGAAGTACCGCTGACGGTACCCATCGTATTTTATGGAAATGAATACAGGACGATTTACGTAAGTATCCTCTTCCATTTTCTTATCATCTCACATGTTTCTCTTTGGATGAATGGGAAATGAATGAATACTTGACATTTTCTCAGTAATGAAAGTTTACCAAAAAAATGTTTTTATGCAAATACAGTAACTGCAAATCGAAGTGTTACTACTGTATGATTTTTTAATCGAGTTTAGTTGTACTTTAGCAGAAGATCTTGCTTATGAATTGTGAAATAATTAGTTTTTGTTTATTGAACGTCTTATTTCTGTCCGCTAACTACACCTAATACCAGTGGCGTAACGGAGAATATTAGCCCCCCCCCGAAAAATCCCATTTGAGGTTTGGTCTTACAAAGGATTGCAAAACCATAACATCAAGCTTTAGGACACCTAGGATTACAGACCAGGGGTGTAAGTTACGCCACTGCCAATACACTCATAATTTAAAGCATGGTTCGTGGAGGCGGTCTACTAAGGGTTACGGTTACGAGCTCATAGCCGTTGTGTCGTGAGCTCTAGCACTAGCACCCTTCAAGGTCAACCGTGTTGAGAGACCGATGCACTTTAAATCTGTCGAGGCTCAGTCATCCTGTTGGTGTGGTGTGATACATTGGAGAGGGGTGCCTGCTCAGGTGTCGTCCTCGTCACTTGATCTATGGTTCGTCATTAGTACCCCTTCTTTATACTGCGACGGTAATAAACACTCACTCACTTTGAAGCACGGTCAAGTGATGAGGTTGATACGTGAATTATTAGTACCGCACTCTCTACAACCCTGTCATGCCAACGTGAGGACTTTCAACCCCGATAAATTTAACGTGTATCAACCCCTGCAAAAATTTATAATAATTAATGTATCTCTCTCTATGTAATTTGTTGTTAGATTGTTATTATTGTACATAAAATAAATCAGTAAATTTACATATGAATATGTGTGTTTGAGTACATAATACTTAACACACATAACATTGATATAATACTTACATATAATCTACATTTACCTTTTAAATATGGGCATAAAATGTAGAATATTTATTTCATACTATGTACACCCCACTTTCAATTAGATTTGCATGAATTTTTAAAATTATTTACCGCACGAACCATGATAATAAGCACAGAACTATGGCAACTATTTATCATGGTCAAGGTATCGGATAATGCCTGGCGTGTCATGAGTTCGAGCCTCGTACCACTGAAAACCCACCGTGTAGAGGGGACGATGCACGTTAAATCTGTCGAGGCTTGAACATCCTCTCATAGATGTGATGTGAAAGTTAGGAGAAGAGGTGCTAGCTCAGTGTCACCCTCGTCACTTGAGCATGGTTGAAAATTAGGAGGTCTGTCACCAGTACACCTCATGTTGGTTTTATAGTGCGACGTTAGATTTACACTCTCGCTCACTCATGACAATTATTTCACACAAATGATCTGTTAATTCATTTAATTCGCAGCCGCGGTAGCTAAGTGGTCAAGGCATCGGATCATGGCTAGCGTGTCAGGAGTTCGAGCCCAGTACCACTGAAGACCCGTCGTGTAGGGGAGCGGTGCACGTTAAATCTGTCGAGAGCTCAAACGTCCTCCCGTTGATGTAGTGTGGTAGTTAGGAAAGGGGTGCTAGCTCAGGTGTCGTCCACTTCACTTGACCATGGTTCAAAATTGCGCGGTCCGTCACCAAAAGCCCTCGTGCAGCTGAACAGTGCGACGTTAATATTCACTC
>BMAO01010424.1:0-24833 GCA_019973975.1 Trichonephila clavata
CAATATTTACGACCCAATATTCAATCATAATTTTCATCGTGCCCTCGTTCGTACAATAACAATGTATTGAATTCAATAATACTATACTCTGCCACGCTAAAGCTACAATACGACTTCGGTCTCTTGAGTGCCATCTGCGTATATAAACGTCTCGCTCAGCCAAAGCATTAATTTTCTGGACGTATATATACGTCTTTCCATGTACAATCTTTTCTGGCACTGCTATCCGTAAAATTATTCCAATAGCTTCGAAATGCAATAAAAGGACTTGACAGTGTTTGTAAAACATTTACTTTTTTCAGAGGAATATCTTTTTTTTTTCTTCGCCCCACCCCCCAAATAAAACATCACATACACATCTACATGGAAAACGATGACATTGGGAAATGAATCCTATAACTTTTAATCGGCAGTTTAGGGTTCAATTATAAACCGTACGAATCATCAAGATAGTAATACAAGCCCATGGGGTCAGTGGTAATTATCAAACTTGTTCTTAACTTAGTATTATTAAATTAATTATAAAATACATTGTACAGTACTCACATGCATTTTATAAGTGTATCATATCAGTGTAAATGTGTATTTTATTTTTTATCATGTCAGAATATATTTCGATAGTTTACTTTCAGTCAATTAAAAATTTCTTTAAATAATCTGTTTTCGACTTATCAATATTCTAGCGCCCCCCTCTTAAAGGTATCAGGCTCCTAGGGTGGGGTGCCCTACCATTTAGGAAACGCTGTGTTAACCCTAATTATTTTATTTAACAATTTATTTCTTACCCTTTTTTTTTTTGTTCCCGAGAATCAACAAAATGAAAAGAACATGTCTGGTTGCGTAATAGCGCGTGATAGAACAATAGTGGACTTTCGACCTTCCCTTGACAAATTCCTGCTGTCAAAGGAAATCCCTTTACGAAACGATCCTCGTGTCATGATTTCAAATCCTAGTGCCACTCAAAACCCACTGTGAAGGTGTCCAACTCGCGGACCGCATGCGGCCTGCGACGAATGTTATTGCGGCCTGGCCAACCTCTTGTCACGCAATAATATATAATAAAATTTTTAAAAAATTCCCCTCGAAATAGGTAAGAAAGTAGCAGAAAAGATGTGTTTATTATAATGTATATGAAACCCAGTGGCCGAAAGGTAGTGAATCGCTCTTCCACGCCACAGGTCCGGGGTAAGTCCATTACATTGAACACTAGGCTACCCTAGTCACGTTAAAGGCTAAGGTAGCCTAGTGATCAATGTGATGAACTCGTGGTTGGGGAGGGTCTTAAGTTCGAGCCTAGTACCGCTGAAGATCCGCCGTGTACAGGCGCGATGCACTTCAAATTTGTCGACCTCCTTTAGTGTGGTAGTTAAAAGAGGGGGTACCAGCTCATGTGTCCTCCTCGTCACTTGACCATGGTTCAAAATTACGAGTTCCGTCACAAAAAGCCTTCGAGTAGCTGAAGAGTGTGACGTTAATATTTATTCACTCATTCCCGGAGTTCAAATCCCGGGCTGGCCAAGGTCAACTCAGCCTTTCATCCCTTCAGTGTGTCGATAAACGATTACTAGGCTTGCTTGTCAACTGAACAGTAGGGGTTTCTCGTCAGACTGACCACATGAACGGAACTGAAGCACCTCGGTTCCCAAATTCACATATACTGAGATGGACGTAGCAGGCCTTGGCTCTCATCGACTGTTGCGCCAATGAGTTTAGTTCTAGTTTATTATAATGCATTCGCGCGCGCGCGAAATAAACCTACGTTTATATGAATACTGATTTTTTTTTGCGGTCCACCTCAATTTAAAACTTCTTTGTTTGACCCAATTTAGCTTTTGAGTTTGACACCCTTGGTGTAGAACTACTGATGCAGGTCAAATGGGTCGTGACTCGGTCATTCCGTGGCCATTGAGTGGACGTTCGGAAAAATATCTACCAGTTGAGATGTCTCCTCGTCACTTGACCATGGCTTAAATTTGCGAGGTCCGTCACGAGTAGCCCTCGTGTTGCTTTGTAGTGAGTCATTAATTAAGCTCACACTTCATCGAAATAGCCTTACTGAAGTTTGTTAGCCATACGAACGTCAGATAACGTCGAACCGAAGTTTCACGGTCGCGTTTACAATGAATGAGGCTACAACTAAATGAAATTTTCGTCAGTGTATTGCAACGATTGATTAACGATTTATTGAATGATAAATAGAACGCGAATAATAAATTATTCCTCACAGGAGTTCAAAAAGAAAGAGTATTCTATCTTAGAAATTTTGCACACTTGTCAAAGACCGATGACAATAAAATAATTTCGTAATTTTGTTCCATTGCCCTGATCAGGATCATCAAGATTAACGATTTCTGGATTTGGCGATTAAAATTAACCCTTAAAGCTCATGGTTAATACAAACACAGCAAACGTACAAAAGGAGTGTTCTTTATGTGAAAAAGGAGTGTTCTTTATGTGAAAAAGAAGAGGGTGGGTCAACAATTTCGTACCATATTATAAAAACGTCGTTTTTCTGAAAATAGAAATATGAAAAAGATTCCAGTAAGTAAAAATCATGCTCTAATTGCTAAGACATAAAGTCAGCTTTCTAAAACATCTTGTTGGATCTGTGGAATGAAACATGATTCATTGCGTCAGTTTACTAAAACGGCTGAGAATTAATTTCGAGGTCACCGGATTAAATAATTTCTCATAAATTCTTCAAAAGATGTATTTTTATGTAACTGCTGATGCAAGTTTCAGAGAATTTTGATTTCTTTTCAGTGAAAAAAATTTATAGTTAAAAAAACTAAAAAACACGCTTTTTTATAGGGAATCAAACTAAAAAGAATTCTTAATATAAGAATAAAATGATTAACGAGAAAATTAATGTCAGTGAGGTAAAAGCGTGGAGTACTCTATATTAATTGTTAGAATTTCTTAATAGCTCTGTTCCGAAATGCTAAGTAAGTGTAAAAATGTAGTACAAAACAACCCACGCTTTTACCACAATGACACTAATTTTCTCTTTAATCATATTTTATTCTTATATATATTTTTTCATATGTACTTTTTAGTTCGATTCACTATAAAAGCGTGTTTATTTTTTTTAAACAATAATGTTTTTCAATTTTTTACTTCAATCTTCAATAAGTTTTTTAAGCCAACATTTATTCATTGTTGAATTTATCCTTGATATACGGAGCCAGAATTTTTCGTGGCTGCTGCAATAGGTCTTCTACTTCAATGGATATTAATTAACGGGTCTGAAGAGTATTTATTCTCGCCGTTTACAAGGCCTCGAGTGTCCCGTATTCTTATATTTCAAAGATTCTGTCTCTAATAAAAATCAAACTAATAAAAGTGTGTTAAGAAGAAATATTGTGTCAGTCGTATTATCAACTTTTAAACGTATTGCTATAATGCTAGTTCGTATCATCATTTGTAATGCTTTATAAAAATAAAAAAAAATATTTAGCAGCTGGAATATAAACCAGTGCTTCTCGAATTTCAATATTTGCGACCCAATATTCAATCATAATTTTCTTCAATTCAATAATACTATACTTTGACGCTAAAGCTACAATATGAATGTAACCTCTTAAGTGTCAGCGGCGTATATATACGTCTTTCCGAAGTACGTTCTTTTCTGTGCAGTGCAAATTATTCCGAAGGCTTTGGAATGCAATCAAAGGACTTTGACAGTGTTTGAGAGGATTTCTTTATTTATTTCTTTTCTCCCCCCCCCCAATACATCACATGCCAGCGCCTATGTGGAGAACGGAGGCATTGGGAAGCGAATCGCGTGACTTTTAATCAGCACCGAAGGGATTATTTATAAATTGTACAAATTATCAAGATAAGTGTTAATTTCTGTATATCATTTTATGTGTGGCAAATCCATGATGTCACTCGTGATTATTAACTTTGCTCCTAACTTAATTAAATCTATATATATGGAGAAATGCGACTGACTGACTGACTAATCACGATATCTTCGGAACTATTCAACCTATGGACTTGAAATTTGGTAGACATGTTCCTATCATGGAGTAGAGATCCGCTAAGAACGGATTTTTTTTGCGAAATTCGAACCGCAAGAGGCATTACGGGGGTTAATGGGCAATATAAATAAATTTTTTCAATTTTTAAACTACTCAGTGTACAATCTTGCAATTGGGTAAGCAGATTCCTTTCATAGAGTAGAGATCCACTACAAAATGAGTTTAGTGGAAATAGACCCCAAGTGGCGTTACGGGGGCTTTATAGATAATTATTTCCATTTTTAAACTATTACACGCTCAATCTTTAAATTTGATAGAGATCAGCTTCAAGCTGGGTTTTGGGGAAACAGCGCCCCAAGTGGCGTTGCGGGGGATTAAAGAGGGGGGGGGGGTTAAAAGATAAATATTTCTTTTTTTAAACTACTTGACCTACCTGCTTGAAAATTGGAAGGCATGTTTCTTTCATGGAATAAATATCCACTACAAAATGGATTTTGGTAAAATTGCCCCTCAAGCGGTGTTGCGGGGAGATATAAATAATTATTTCGATTTTTAAACTGTTAAGACACACAGTCTTGAAATTTGGCAAGCAGATTCCTCTCATAGGGTAGAGATTTGCTACAAAATGGGTTTCATGAAAATCGTCCCCCAAGGGGCGTTGCGGCGGCTCAATTAGCATTACAGATATCCCCCCCCCCATTTTTAATTTATTAGTTTCACAGTCTTCAAATTTGGTAAGCAGATTTCTTTCATTGAGTACAGTTACCAAAATGTGTTGCCTCTCATGCAATGGCTCCAAGAGCCATTTTGTAACAAGACAATGCTCAGAGTCGCACTTCAAGGGTGTCACAAAACTGTCTCCGTACTGTTACTACCTTCCTTGGCCTTCCCGATCTCCAGATTTGTCTCCAATCGAGCATATCCGGGATCATTCAGGACGGCGAGTTAGGCATCCCACGAGTTTGAACGAACTAGAGGCAAGGTTACAACAAATGTGGAACGAAATGTCTCAAGACATCATACAGAATTTGTATGCCTCAATGCCCGATCGTATCGTATCGTGCATTCGTGCTAGAAGGGGTTCAACAGGGTATTAAATCCACCGTTCTTTTGCCTTTTTCTCTGAAATAAATTATTCTTTTTCTTTCATTTTCTAATAATTTACTTATGTGAAAGTAGTCATTAGGTATGTAAAATTTCGTTTAATTTTGACGCCTCCATTTTGGTAAGCTAATTTTTTTCTCCGTGTGTTTATTTCTTTTTAACTAATTGTAATATCGAAACAAAGATGGTCAAATCGGCTACCTCGAATCATTCGCGATCTTTTAGTACCTTCGGCGAGTTTCTGCGTCGTGCGGTTCGTGAGATAGACGCACATATATACTTAGATAGATACGTTTGTTTACTTACGAATTTTAATAGTGTAGATCAAACTTTTTTAAGAAAAATGGATTTAATAGAATTTTTTTCTTTTATACCGAATTTGAGATGTGAATAAATTGGATTTTTGGTCAGTTTTTTAATATAAGACATAATTTTATGTTTGAAATATCACATCCCTAGTTTAAATGAAGGATTTTAAAATGTCTGAAAACTTCATTGCGTCCATATGAAAGCCTTCTTTGGTTATTTTTTTATGTTTCTTGATATTTGCATTAATAAATATTCTATAATTATTAACAGTTATGAATTTTGATGAAACTGTAAATATTTTTATATATATTTACTTGAATTCTGTAGATAAATTTACCTATTTAAGTAATGAAGAAAATCAGTGGTGAGAGTATATTTTGAAATAATCATAATTAATTTTGATAAGCAT
Organism: Trichonephila clavata; assembly: GCA_019973975.1. Classification (NCBI taxonomy): domain Eukaryota; kingdom Metazoa; phylum Arthropoda; class Arachnida; order Araneae; family Nephilidae; genus Trichonephila; species Trichonephila clavata. Next base: position 5,806 of record BMAO01010424.1, read on the forward strand.
TTGTAGCCACCTGTTTAATATTTTAAATTACACATTCATGTATCATAATTGAGTGGCTGAATATCGTGAAAAAGAAATTCTAAATGAAAAGTACCAAATTTAATTTGTTTTATTTGTGTATTAAGGTAACAGAACACCTTCGAAGAAAATTTTTTGAATTAACCTGAATTTTGCCTGTTAATGCATATTTTATGACCTTATGGGTCTTTAAAATGAGAAAAACACCCAAGTAAAGTCTTGTTAGTGCACATTTTTTCCGTGAAAGGGGTATTTTATGAAAAAATAAGCAAAAATAAGACTTTACGCAAAACATGATAACTGAAAATAAAATAAATATATTGACATTTTGTAAATTGAATAATATAACATACAACCTTATCTAGGGAATAGACACTTATTTTGGTAATATAACAATTACGTGAGAAGCTATTGTGTTTCGAGCTTCTTAACGTTGAAATTTTCTTTAAAAGCTATTGTAATTTTCACTTTATTGCTGTATAAAAAAATTTCTACTCAACATAAAATCTTAAGAGAGGTCTATTCCCTGTATTAGTATTTAAAAAACATATATATATAATTTTTATTTCATCCAAGCATAACTTTTTGAGATATTGTGTTTTGCGGTAAGAAAAAATGTAAAAAAACTCATTTTGAGAAAACGACAAAAATAACATTAAACTAATCTGATTACAAGAAAAACCACTTACTTTCTTATTAAAATGCACCAAATTTATAATTCTCTCCATCTTTAACTTCTAAAACAATATTTTTTTTCTTTTTAAGGGCTCTTAAAATTTTCCTATGTTTCTTTGTTTTGGGGTCTGCGTTATGAATCGATTCACGGATTCTGCATTTATCTAAATGTTTATATCCCCGTAAGGTAAACACCCCAGGATTTTCAATATTCATCTTATTAAAAACTTTGAGGAACCCATTTAATCCCTCATTGAAATGTATAACAGCATCATACGACCCAAATTTAATTGTTTTGAGCGAAACAAATACTTCTTTCGGAACTTTTTGCCAGACTATTCCGTTAAAACACTCATTTGTATTTTGCGTGCATCCATGTAAGCAGTTACTTAATATCTGTTTGTCGCATAGTTCTAAATATACTGGTTTAATTTTATTTAAAACATCATTTGATAAACCAGCATATTTTGTGGTACATTTTGTTCCATTTGCCACCCCCCGCTGAAAATAACACCAGCTGTCTTTCGCTATTGGGCACTGACCATGCATCGGTTCCTTATCACTTGATGCACAGTGATATAACGCAGCAATTACATTTTGCTGCATGGCATTTAAGTTACCGACATTACTGCATACAGCAATTCCGTAGTAATTTTGAAGTCGGTCGATAAAATTATCAGTTAATTTGCCTTTACCAGACAGTCCTTTAGTTTTTGTTTTTAGCTTTCTTAGACGCGAGCCCACTCTCTTTTGTACATGGCCAATGCACTCAAACTTTGTCACACTGTTCATTCCATAAGTGTCTTTCACACTCATGAAAGCTTTTGAGTCACCATCGGCATAATATTGCGTGTATTGAAGTCTGCGGTTTTTTTCTGAACGAAGAAATATTCGTGAAGCCCCCACAATTTCCATTTTTGACGAAGATCCCGTAAAGTTACACTGACATATGTGGTCGGCTTTTGACGACTCATATTCATTCGACTAGTTTCTTGGCATAGTCTGAAGTCTCTTACATGTAGGACAGTAGGACGACATAACTTCTACCTCTAACACCTTACCAGTATCAACTGATATTGCAGCAACACAACCATTCATAGATGTATAGCCTCTACGCTGCCATGTGCCATCCACAGATATGCCACATTTTACAAAATCAGATGAAAATTTTTGTTTTATATCCGCAATTTCAGTAGCAGCTTTTTTCATGGATTCCTCAGCTACTTCCTGAACCACTTTTAAAAGCTTTGCTTCCTGATTTTTGAAAGCAGTTTTTGTCAGTCGAGGCAAATTTAATGTTGAGCATAATTTAAATGCACCAGCAAAACCCTTGCCTATCTGCCGCATACCATATACTAGCCTGGTATTTATGACTGGTGCATTTACAACTTTTTTTGATGAAGCAAATGTAAAGAAAAAGTCACAGCATTTACATTTTAGTGTAAAATGAGAGCATAATCCATACATGGAATCCTCAAAAAGCTCTACTTTTTCAGCAAAACATTTTGGGCAGCAAAGTTGAGAAAATGCATCCACAATAAGCTCAAGATCAATGATTCTGTTACCAAACAGAGGACCAGGCATTTCTTCTGCAGTTGACATACTCTCATTTCCCAATTTTGAAGAACTAGTAGTGCATTCAGGAACAGGTGTTGAATTGCTGTTATTTTCGGAAATTTTTGTGTATTTATTTCCAAAAAATTGTCTCTTACGCTTTCTAGTAATACTTTAAACCATTTTCAAGCAAAAATAAAACAGAATAGAATTATTTTTTAACTTTCTACGCTGTCGATTCTTTCAGTATGAAAATCAAACATATATGTAAACAAAGTCACTAAACAACAAATTTGATGCCAGATTTCATACATAAAAAAGGAAAAATGTATTTCTAAATACATTTATATTTATTCTCAAATATTCTATTTTAATTTCTGACAAAATATTTGTATATTAATTTTCATATTTCATGTCATATACCATGAAAGAGAAACGTAAACAAACAATTTGGGCCACTTCCGGGTAGCAGAAAGGCATTTCCGGTCAGAGAAATTTATGATCAAGTAATATTAAAAAAGCTGTAACTTGGCTTCTAATTAAGCTAGAAACAAAATTTTTACAGATTTAGAAAGATAAAAGATTGAATTTTAATATTTGATCAAAAACGAAAAATCGATACTTTGACCGAAAATTGAGTTTTAAAGGTGTTCTGTCACCTTAAAATAAATCTTCATTGATTATTTGTTTAATTATGCTTAAAAAAAGTTGGTGAAAATGATGATCTAGAATTGATTCTGTTTAATAAATTAATAGTTTTTTCTTTAGCTAAGTTTGGCTTTTCATACTCATTAACTGTTGAAAAAAAATAATTTTCTAAGAATTGTATTGATCAATGTAGGTTTACTCAATAAATTAGTTTGAAAATTTTTGTATTTTTTAGGTTATTTTATACTGGTATTTTGAAGGGGGGGAGAGGAGTTATAATTGTGTTAAAAGATAATTAGTAAAGATATTTTTATCAAAAAGAAAACGTACTTTTAACTAGTTCGTTTTTTGAACTAAAATTAACAATTTATAGCATTCAGTCTTGTGGTTTTACGAAATGGCTTCGTCAGTGTACAGTAATGTTCCTAAAGGGATCCATGATAGTTGCATCATTTTCTAACAACGGCAAATTAAAAATCGAAAAAGAATCGCCAGTAAATCCAAAATTATTTCACTCTACTATCAGCAGAATATTTTAGAGACAATATTTCCAGAAGAAATTCCTTGATATGGAAAGAATATTGATAAAGTTGTGCTTCATACCACCGAAGCCTCTAGTCCCATGTCCAAGTCACTTATCACTTAATTAGAAAAGAAAAAAAATCAGAAAAATGAATAAAGTGTATCCCATGTGATGAAATACATGTAAAATTACCCTACACTTCTGCACCACCAATACTTTAACCTAAAAATAAAATATTTTGCAATAAGGCTAAACACTACAGAGATCTAACCCACCATAATATTTTCCCCTTTCAAATGTGGATTATTGATTGTCATTGCATACATAGTACATTTCCCATCACCTGGTGCCACCTTTTGGTGTGGCACATTATAGATCAGAGGTTCCCAACCTTTACTCGTGTATATTTCAATGCCGCCCCCTTTTCTAGTGAATATCTTTTGATACTACCCCTTCCCATTCTAGAAAAATAAGTGTGTACATAATACATGATAAAAATAAGAGTTAAATTTTAAAAAGTATTCTATTACTAATAGAATATATATTTTAAATTTTTTTTCTTTCTAAAGCCTCAATTGTTTGACTTGCAAATCTGAAATATCTATTGCCACATATATACTTGTGTAACATGATACATTAATCATAGATAGGTTATTGTTCGAATTGAAACGTTACGGTGAGTGTGAATTTCTTCATTTAAAAGTGGAATAAAACTTTTAGATTATGTTATAAAGACAGGCAGGGATTTCGATGATACAAAGTAATTCATAACAAACTATTGCTTTCAAAATAAATATAAATTGACAATTTAAGCCTTCCAAGAATCACGCTTTAATTCCCGGTAACATATTTATGTTTCTTGGATAATATACGTAATGAAATGCAGTGGACGAAGTATTTTCCCTACTGCTCACAGACAAAGACAAGACGTGCACTACATGAATTAAAATGCACTACATCATTCAATTTAATGTAGGACTGAATGTAATGTAATATTTAAGCTTTTCCTCCACTTCCCAAACTACCTAAATTTGTGAATTTTCGTGCAAGTGATATTAAAATGATTTAAATACATACAATCAACATGAGGTAAACAGTGTGACGTGTGTGCGTCCCCCCCCCCTTGAGACATCTGGGACGCTTCCCACGGCCGGGTCAGTTTTAGAAGAATGATGACCACATTTGCAAAACCACCTGCAGTCGCTAATATACTGAGACGGACGTGTCTTAATTAGACCTTGCAACATTTGACCCGAGGGAAGCATTTCGCCGCCACCGGATGTGGGGGATTTTTCTTTGTTTCTGTGTTTGCATGGGACCAGTGTTATTGTGATACTAGAGAGTAGTAAATATTGTGTGAATTTTAACAAATATATTGTGCTGATATTGTTCAAAAATGGCTTTTCTCGGAAAAGGGAAAAAGCAAGATATGTTGCTACTCGCAGAGGAATTAGGGGTAGATGTCACACCAAACATGACTGTCCCTAACCTCAAAACCGCAATCACTAACAGTGAGGGTTACGAAGAGGAATTCGTAAAAAATCTGTTTATTATTGCAAATAGGAAAATTGAAGAGGAATGGGAAAGGGCAGAAAAAATTAGATTTTCAGAATCAGAAAGAGCAGAGACCTTAAGATTAGCAGAGCACGCGTTGAAAGAGAAACAATTAAAATTTGATCTAGAAAGATTTAAAACAGAATCCGGACATAGTGTAAACGATGAATCAACCGGCTGTATAAATCCCCGTTCTGTAACCTCGAATGTAAATTTAAGAAAATTAATCCCAGATTTTAATCCGAATCAGTCAGTTTGTATTTGGTTATTTTTGAACGTCAGGCTAAAAGGGCTTTACATTGCTCGCGAACCGGAGGAACAAGCAGAAAATTATGACTATATTAAAAAACTATTACTTAAACGATTTAAGTTAAGTCCGGAAGTCTTTCGCCAGAGATTTGTTAAACACCAAAAGAAATCGGATAGTACCTGGAAAGACTTCACCTTTGAAATGACTATTTAGAGGAGTGGCTATTCGGCCTAGAGATCGAGTCGTTTGAGGACCTTAAAGATTTGAATGAGATAAAGAATTGAAAGATATGAATAGAGGCGCTTTCTCCATTGTGACGACGTCACACCATGCTTACAAATGATAATGTTAATTACCTATAACCCTTATGTAGCTATAGTAGGAATATATAAATTCAAATATCCATTTATTTTATTATTTCTTTATAATTCATGCATATATTCATTTCCAAATATCAAACTGATAGTCATATTTTTTCAATTTGTATGCAATTTTCTGCTTCAATTGTAAAATTCGTCATAATTTCTTAGCACCACGTGAATCATTGTTATGTCTGGAATTAATCACCAATATCTGGAATTAGTCGCCAAATCTGGAAATGGAATCTAAATTGATTCGCCAGATGCGGGATGGGATCTGAAAAAAGGAAATCATTGATCATGATCAGGACAACGGGACAAAATTATGAAATTATTGTATTGTCATCGGTCCTGGACAAGTGTACAAAATTTTGAATTAATCTGACCTTTTAAAGTGAGTAGAAATTGAGTTCAAAGATTCCGTCACATACAAGTGAAGCTTATAAAAGAGTGTTAAAAAACATGACTTTCTAAATGCTTCGCATTTATTTTCCAGGGTGTCCCAAAATTATTGGGACAAATTTTAAGGGAATTGGGGGGACGTCACAATGATTCAAATTTGCAAACCCATAGTCGGAAACATAATGGGAAAGTACTAGGGCAACAACAAGGAACAAAGAAGCACGAGACTAATATCATCTGAAACAGTTATTGATCAAAGCTGAGTCATGCTATGAGCTCGAGTCACTCGCCAGTAGCATTCGTGTTCCTTTAGAGTGCTATGCTTAAAAACTCACTCCATATATCCAAAAATGAAATGTAGCAGCATTAGCCGAAAGGTCATGATCGCGAACTCGTGGCCGACGTTGTCTTTGATTTCAGGTGCCTTTAAAGACCCTGAAGTGTAAAGGGGTTGATGCCCTTTAAATTTATCTAAAAGTTTTCATATTGGCATGGTGTGAAAGTTTGGAGAGTAGGGAACTATATCTCTGTTTTCATCCTTGGAAAACTCTGCATCATTCCATAAATTATTTCGATGGCTTCACAAGCGAAGGACTTGGCTTATGTAGGTTACGATGATTAGTTTTTTTAACTCATCATCGTCAATGGTAGGAATGGCGTCATGCTTAAACGAGCATGGATTCGTCGGATTGCATTGATTTTGTCTTCATCAACGACACGCTTGTCTTAGTGTAGATAAAATCAAATCCATGTGTTGAGAGCGTAGTCAGCTCAAGATCCAGTAAAATCATGGGTCTGGAAGACCTGGCGTCATAGTGTAGACTGCAATTATGATGCTGAAAACCTTTTGGTTTCCCTAACGGGGGCCTTTTGACTGGTCAACTTAATGTTCGAGAGATGCTGCAACCAGTTGCCATCCTGTTACTGAACGCCCTGTTTCAACTCCTTTTCCAACAAAGCAATGTTCCCATACATGCTGCTGTTGTCTCTATCGACATGTTGTAGATACACTTTAATTTTCTATGGTCTTGGTATCTTCACCAGACCTGCTTCAATCCGAAAATGTATTGAATGGCATAAAACGAGAAATCACTATTCAACGTCTGCTACGTAATCTGTATCAACTTCGTACCAGGATTTCTATGACTGTTATAAGACTTCTACGACTCACTATTAAAGTATCCGACTACTTACAACTTTTTTTAAAAAATGGAGATATAGGGATTTTTTGTTGTCTTTTGATTTGTTTAGTACATTTTAAGAAAAATATGCTAAATTAAGAAGAGCAAAATAAATTATTACTAAAAATAGGAAAAAATGATTAAAAATTGACAAAAAAATAACATAAACGCGGCCCGTACTGTACCAAAAGTTTGTGAACAAAATTTTAATTTTGATGTGCTGCTATATTATTCGGTTTTGAAGCAACCTTCAGGATAAGATTTTAATTTTTACAAAAACTAGAGCACTTAATCTTAGTTATTATATGATATTGCTTAGAATAAATGATTATATTAACATAAAGTATTGTAAATTTCGTAGTAAAACAACAGTGATTGATAAATCTAAAGGTTAAAACATTTCTACTATTATACAGAACATACAGAAAAAAATTCGGTTAATTATTCTGAAAACTTTTTTAGCAATCGCTGGCCCCTTCAGTATTTAAAAAAAAAAAAAAAAACACTCACACATTTCGAGTAAAACGTGTTTTAAAGTATGATATCTTGCTTAAAGTAATGGCATCTGCTTTTACTAAAACACTTGTAGTTTTTGTTCTAAACGAAAAATATTAAACGGTATTTTTATAAAGCTAATAAGATGGTCTATAAAATAAAATCCTAAACTAATTTGTCCATTTTTGGCAAAATTCCCGATTTTGGGGTAGTCGGATACCTTGAGGTGCTTTGCATGTTGGAAATAATTGTAGACATTCCTTATGTATGATATCAGTAATCTACACATTCTGCTGATGAACGTCAACATGACTGAATAATTTTTACTTCCGATGATTTATCAATTCAATGGTTGTTAGTGCACTTCGCCTTTTTAAAAGGCTGTTCCAGACGATGTTAAGATATTCCACGAGTTTTAATATTTCAGTGTATATATATTACATTATTATACACTATAATGCTCAAAATTAAAGTTAAAAACACACATAAAAATAGATATTTCAACAAAATCTGTCATTTTGCTTGAAAATTTGGTATAGTAACACATTCAGTAAGGAAAGGCTGGAAATTAAAAAAAAGCATAATGTTTCAGCGTAAGCTGATTTGCAAATAAGAGCCACAATGGTCAAAGTACGATACGTCATAACTCGAAATTTCTCATCTGATAAGAGATAGGCCACATTTTATTTAAGCCTTACAATGTGCTCTCATACTATTAATGTGAATACTGATCAACAATTGGGGCAGTAATTCACATTTTTCCAAAAGAGGGGATTTTAAATCTTGTAGTGGATTGTCATCATTCAATGGCTCTTAGAGAATCACAGAAGGTCTAAGTCAGATTGAGATCTATACACCTCGATGGCCACACCATACGGCGAATACCCTCTTATTCCAGATAATCGTGTAGTAATCAGCTCCGTGGGCTCAGATTAAACGAATTGATTAAAACAATTCACATTAACGAATCACATTAAACAACATTAAAACGAATTGATCTCTCACAACTCCTTAAAAAAGCCGTACATAAGGTTCTAAAATCTCATCCTTTTAGAGCTCTGGTGTCGTACCAGCAGAGAAGGTATGGAGTAGCATACGTGCGTCCACTATTATGCCTCCTATACCAGGATGACAGTGCCACCAAAGAGATGTCTAATGTTTGCAGGATGATAGCATTTCTTGAGCTGTCTAGATGAGAACTCGGCAAGAATCGCTTTGTATGCTGAATCGTGGTTCATCACTTAAGGTATCCGACTGTTTGCGACCCCTCAGGGGGCTCACCTTTAGGTGAGTACGGGTGTCACAATCCCGAGGTGCCCTAGTGATCTTTTCCTTTTCCCAAGGGGTTTACTCTCTTTGGTAAACGGGTGTCACGAACCCGGGGTACCCTAGTGATCCTTCTCTATTTTCGACCCTCTTGTCATTCAATTTTCCCTTTTCTTCTTTTCCCGTCTAGACTACAGACAATTTTTCGAAATTTAAATGTACAAAACTATTGATTAATTTTTTATTAGATTACTCAAAATATTCATTAATAATACTATATTTTTCGTTTTGTATTGCGTTAAATTCGTTTAATATTTTTTTTCGACAATTTATTTTAATGTTCGTATTATTTCTTTGTTTTCTTACTAACAACGTTGGTTTTCCGACCCGCATGTTTGCCGTGTGCGGCGTCCCGTAAGGAGGAAAATGGTGTCCTGGGGATACCTTTTGCGTTCCCTTTGGCCCACGCTTCGCTGTAGACGGGTGGCAGGAGCGAGCCCGCTCCTGTCAATCGGCTGGTGGTCTCATCAGAGACATTGCTGTAGGGTTAGTGCTGCAGATAAGGGGTGGCGGGTTTACCCGTTGGATCCTCGCCCTGATGCTGTAGCATTATATTCTGGGTGTACTTCAGGTAAGCGCCGTGCCTGGCTTTTGCCAGATGACCGGCACACTGCCTCCCTTGTTGGACTCCGTGGTGGGTGGAGGCACTCCAGAACGAAGTTTTTCACGTGCCTATGGATCCAATTCTGATGTGCCTCGTTTTACCCAAATTTCATACCATTGAACATATTGCCAGTACTTCACGCTTTTTCATCTTGTCGTTAAGGTGACAGAACACCTTTAAAACTCAATTTTCGGTCAAAATATCGATTTTTCGTTTTTGATCAAATATTAAAATTCGATCTTTTATCTTTCTAAATCTGTAAAAATTTTGTTTCTAGCTTAATTAGAAGCCAAGTTACAGCTTTTTTAATATTACTTGATCATGAATTTCACTGACCGGGAATGCCTTTCTGCTAACCGGAAGTGGCCCAAATTGTTTGTTTACGTTTCTCTTTCATGGTATATGACATGAAATATGAAAATTAATATACAAATATTTGTCAGAAATTAAAATAGAATATTTGATAATAAATATAAATGTATTTGGAAATACATTTTTCCTTTTTTATGTAGGAAATCTGGCATCAAATTTGTTGTTTAGTGACTTTGTTTACATATATGTTTGATTTTCATACTGAAAGAATCGACAGCGTAGAAAGTTAAAAAATAATTCTATTCTGTTTTATTTTTGCTTGAAAATGGTAAAAAGTATTGCTAGAAAGCGTAAGAGACAATTTTTTGGAAATAAATACACAAAAATTTCCGAAAATAACAGCAATTCAACACCTGTTCCTGAATGCACTGCTAGTTCTTCAAAATTGGGAAATGAGAGTATGTCAACTGCAGAAGAAATGCCTGGTCCTCTGTTTGGTAACAGAATCATTGATCTTGAGCTTATTGTGGATGCATTTTCTCAACTTTGCTGCCCAAAATGTTTTGCTGAAAAAGTAGAGCTTTTTGAGGATTCCATGTATGGATTATGCTCTCATTTTACACTAAAATGTAAATGCTGTGACTTTTTCTTTGCATTTGCTTCATCAAAAAAAGTTGTAAATGCACCAGTCATAAATACCAGGCTAGTATATGGTATGCGGCAGATAGGCAAGGGTTTTGCTGGTGCATTTAAATTATGCTCAACATTAAATTTGCCTCGACTGAGACAAAAACTGCTTTCAAAAATCAGGAAGCAAAGCTTTTAAAAGTGGTCCAGGAAATAGCTGAGGAATCCATGAAAAAAGCTGCTACTGAAATTGTGGATATAAAAGAAAATTTTTCATCTGATTTTGTAAAATGTGGCATATCTGTGGATGGCACATGGCAGCGTAGAGGCTATACGTCTATGAATGGTTGTGTTGCTGCAATATCAGTTGATACTGGTAAGGTGTTAGACGTAGAAGTTATGTCGTCCTACTGTCCTACATGTAAGAGACTTCAGACTATGCCAAGAAACTCTGAATATGAGTCGTCAAAAGCCGACCACATATGTCAGTGTAACTTCACGGGATCTTCGTCAAAAATGGAAATTGTGGGGGCTTCACGAATATTTCTTCGTTCAGAAAAAAACCGCAGACTTCAATACACGCAATATTACGGAGATGGTGACTCAAAAGCTTTCATGAGTGTGAAAGACACTTATGGAATGAACAGTGTGACAAAGTTTGAGTGCATTGGCCATGTACAAAAGAGAGTGGGCTCGCGTCTAAGAAAGCTAAAAACAAAAACTAAAGGACTGTCTGGTAAAGGCAAATTAACTGATAATTTTATCGACCGACTTCAAAATTACTACGGAATTGCTGTACGCAGTAATGTCGGTAACTTAAATGCCATGCAGCAAAATGTAATTGCTGCGTTATATCACTGTGCATCAAGTGATAAGAAACCGATGCATGGTCAGTGCCCAATAGCGAAAGACAGCTGGTGTTATTTTCAGCGGGGGGTGGCAAATGGAACAAAATGTACCACAAAATATGCTGGTTTATCAAATGATGTTTTAAATAAAATTAAACCAGTATATTTAGAACTATGCGACAAACAGATATTAAGTAAGTGCTTACATGGACGCACGCAAAATGCAAATGAGTGTTTTAACGGAATAGTCTGGCAAAAAGTTCCGAAAGAAGTATTTGTTTCGCTCAAAACAATTAAATTTGGGTCGTATGATGCTGTTATACATTTCAATGAGGGATTAAATGGGTGCCTCAAAGTTTTTAATAAGATGAATATTGAAAATCCTGGTGTGTTTACCTTACGGGGATATAAACATTTAGATAAATGCAGAATCCGTGAATCGATTCATAACGCAGACCCCAAAACAAAGAAACATAGGAAAATTTTAAGAGCCCTTAAAAAGAAAAGAAATATTGTTTTAGAAGTTAAAGATGGAGAGAATTATAAATCTGGTGCATTTTAATAAGAAAGTAAGTGTTTTTCTTGTAATCAGATTAGTTTAATGTTATTTTTGTCGTTTTCTCAAAATGAGTTTTTTTACATTTTTTCTTACCGCAAAACACAATATCTCAAAAAGTTATGCTTGGATGAAATAAAAATTTTATATATATGTTTTTTAAATACTAATACAGGGAATAGACCTCTCTTAAGATTTTATGTTGAGTAGAAATTTTTTTATACAGCAATAAAGTGAAAATTACAATAGCTTTTAAAGAAAATTTCAACGTTAAGAAGATCGAAACACAATAGCTTCTCACGTAATGGTTATATTACCAAAATAAGTGTCTATTCCCTAGATAAGGTTGTATGCTATATTATTCAATTTACAAAATGTCAATATATTTATTTTATTTTCAGTTATCATGTTTTGCGTAAAGTCTTATTTTTGCTTATTTTTTCATAAAATACCCCTTTCACAGAAAAAATGTGCACTAATAAGACTTTACTTGGGTGTTTTTCTGATTTTAAAGACCCATAAGGTCATAAAATATGCATTAACAGGCAAAATTCAGGTTAATTCAAAAAATTTTCTTCGAAGGTGTTCTGTTACCTTAACCAACAATGAAATGTCCAGAAAATCCCCTTTTGCGATTTTCAAAGCCCTCCAAGCAATCGGTGAACCAAAATCGGTTAAAAAAATGCGATCTAGTGATTTACTTGTTGAAACAAAATCAGCTACTCAATCGAAATCTTATGTGTCTGCAAAAACATTTCTCGATTCTACACTTACAGTTACTCAAGCCGAGGTGTCATATCTGAACCTGACCTGTTGACCACCCCTGAGTCAGAAATTGATGGATTTTCTGATCAGGGTGTTATTCAAGTCAGAAGAATTACGATTAAAAAAGATGCCGCCATTATTCCTACGAAACATTTGATTTTAACTTTCAATAGCCCGAATCTTCCAGGTACAATAAAAGCTAGATACCTTCTGCAGAATACGTTCGTGCATCCCGAATCCTCTGCGCTGTTTCAAGTTTCAGAGGTTCGGACATTCTCAAACCTCCTGCCGCGGTCAATTGACATGCTCTAGATGTGCATCCGTTGGGCATTCTTCCACGGATTGTACACTAGAGCCGAAATGTGTTAATTGTTCCCAAACCCATCAATCAGATTCAAAAGTATGCCCAAAGTGGAATGAAAAAGAAATCCAAGCTATTAAAACCAATAGAAATATATCATGCAGCACGAAAATTAATAGTTCCACAGTTAACTCAAACTTACGCTCAAGCTGCCAAATCCGCTACTATAAACAGTGCCACACAGACAGACGAAGATATAACAAAAATAAAATGTCCACCTTTAAATTTACTTAATTTCATCCCTCCCAAAACCAGATATACCAACATCCACTCCTGCTGTTTCCACATCAACTTCAACCCAAGCACACCTCTTGCCCTCAACAATAGACACTACAGTGTCAGAAACTCAGCCACCGACTCCTATTTCTAATTCAGTACTTACCACCACCAACCCTATGTTCAGTCCTATGGAAACTTCATCAAATATATCTGCTTCCCCATACAACTCCCGTATTCGACCCCCTTCAGCAGTTATAATACAATATTCAAAAAGGAAACACAAAATCTCGAGCAAGAACGAAAAAGCTACTACAAAAAATAAATGAAACAGCTCTACATATAAAAATGGCACCACACATACCGATAAAGAGTTCTCCAGTACAGACTTCCAAAGAAGAAGAAAATGACATGCTCATATATGATGTTGAAGCAGAAGAAGCAGAAGTTATGGAAAAAAAATATTTAACTCTGACCAAGCACCGGAAGGGGCGCGATTGAATCATACTTATCGGACTTGGTGGGGGTATATAATCCCCACCAAAAACTTATTAGCAATTGTTTTTACTGGAATATAAAATATTTTGATTTTCTTTTTCTGAAATGTTTTTAACGTCTGACCTGGTGGGGTGTGCCCCACCAAAATCTGCTTGTTACTTATTTTTTTGTGAACTTTTAACTATATTTTGAGTATTTTAAATGGATTTTTAATATTTTAACGATTGATTGGCGCAGCTTAGCCGAAATCGGCTCTTGCCCCATTAAACCCAACATTCATTCATTCGTTCATGACGTCTCCCCAGCCAAATGTCCAAAAAATGTGAAACTTTTTTATTGCAATAACTTTTGATCTAATTGGAATTTTGAAAAGCGCCACATGTAATCGTGATCAGCGTCGGATTTCAACATAAGAAAATTGAGTTTTTTGGAATAGGAATTAGAAATTTTTTTGGTGTTCATGACGTCTCCTCAGCCAAATATCCAAAAAATGTGAAAAAATTTAATTGCAATAACTTTTGATCTAATTAGAATTTTCAAAAGCGCCACATGTATTCGTGATCAGCGTCGGATTTTAACATAAGAAAATTGAGTTTGGTTGGAATAGGAAGAAATTTTTTCGGTGTTCATGACACACACCTTTCTAACTCCTATTCCAACCAAACTCAATTTTTTTAAAAGCTTTTATTTAACTTACAATGTATGTATGTATGTATGTATGTATGTATGTATGTAATTTGTTAGGGTGGAATCTTGCAACTCAATTTTGAAGCTGATATCTTCCTCCCATTGAGCTGAAATTTTGTATACACGTTTAGTTTGGGTGACAATGCATGTTTTGACCATTTATATATTCCGATATTGCAATTAATTAAAAAGATATTAATTAAAAACGTTAAACTAGTTTTGGGCGCCAACTTGGATATATCTGCATTGTTGTAATAATTTTATTGTTACAACAATGACAAAAGTTGGCGTCGAAAATCGGTTTTCAGCCAAACTGGAATTTCATAACGTTGCGCTATTGACAGTATTAATTAACTTTGTCTAAAAAATAATTACATTTCTACAACGTAAAAACAATCTAATTTCTACAACGTATGCAATTGTTTTACAAATTTCTATTTATTTCCTTGGATTTAAATTCAAAACAAAAAAAGTCGAGCTATTTTTCAAGTAGATTGGTACATTGTATACCTTTCGCAACGCTGCCAAGTTAAACTGAGATGGAGTATTGAAGAAATTCTTTAAATAATTTATCTAACTTTAATCTATGAAACTCAGACAAAAAATAATTACAGAATCGGAAAGATCATTTTTTTAATGTATCTTACCCATCAAAAAGGAATCCGCTAGGAAAACAATAAGAGACAAATATTATATAGAAATGCAATAAATTTTCGATTAAAAAAAATAATTTTACAGTAAAATGAAGTAATTTTTTAAAGAAATTTTCTAATTTTAAGCCTACGAGTAATTTAAATATACCTCATTTTATCACCAGTAATCTAAACACACACTACATGTGTCTTTAAATTTAATTACAAGTAGAATCTGTTAATTTTATTTGAATTTAATTATTGATTTTTTCAAAATCAAGTTTCTAAAGATGTTCTGAGCAATTAAAAAAAAATAGATTCTTACGTAGAAGATATCCAATGTCCAGCAAAAAATTATCATTATTTGATAAAACTTTCTTTTTTGATTACAAAATGCGTTTTTAGTCTTAAGCATTTATTGATTAATGCAAATATTTAAATGCCTTTTGAAGTTTTTTATAAACAATTAAAATTTTCTTCTAATATGTTAGATAAATACATCCCTTATCTTCAAAATATTTCAAATAAATAATATATTATTTAAGTTTTTCAAAAATAGTCAAAATTTTAATTAAACATTTAATAACTTTGTCATTTATGAAGATAATCTCACTAAACCTTTTTTTTTCGTGTGTAGAACAATGTTAGCCAAAATCTGCATGAAGATTGAAAAAATTGCTTAAAAATTACGGATTTAAATAAATTGTGTTTTTAGTCTAATACCATTTTGCGAGAATTAATTCAGCTAAACCAGGGATGGCGAACCAGCGTTCAATGAGTTGAACAGGCTGAGAAACCTGTCCAGCGATAACTTAAAAGTAAAAAATAAATTAAATGTAAAAAAAATTTTTTTTAAGAACAAGCTTTTATTTAAACGCGCTAAAAAGAATAAAATAAACTTTTCCTTTAAAACTTTTTTTACTATCAACTTATATCGTCATTACACAATTTATATGATATAAAAGCTTGTCGCGAGATTTACCTGTGTAGATAAACAAGTAAAATAAATAACTTGACCTGATTAATTTTGGTTTTTAAAAATTCAAACTAAGTAAATATGAGTACTTAAATATTGCGACAAGCTTTTATATCATATAAATTGTGTAATGACGTTATAAGTTGATAGTAAAAAAAGTTTTAAAGGAAAAGTTTATTTTATTCTTTTTAGCGCGTTTAAATAAAAGCTTTTTTTAAAAAAGTTTTTTTTTACATTTAATTTATTATTTTAAAATCCGACGCTGATCACGAATACATGTGGCGCTTTTCGAAATTCGAATTAGATCAAAAGTTATTGCAATAAAAAAATTTCACATTTTTTGGATATTTGGCTCTTGAGACGTCTTGTACACCAAAAAAATTTCTAACTCCTATTCCAAACAAACTCAATTTTTTTATCTTAAAATCCGACGCTGATCACGAATATATGAAGCGCTTTTCAAAATTCCAATTACATCTAAAGTTATTGCAATAAAAAAATTTCACATTTTTTAGACATTTGGCTAAGGAGACGTCATAAACATCGGAAAAATTTCTAACTCCTATTCCAACCAAACTCAATTTTTTTATTTTAAAATCCGACACTGATCACGAATACATGTGGCGCTTTTCATAATTCGAATTAGATCAAAAGTTATTGCAATAAAAAATTTTCACATTTTTTGGATATTTGACTGAGGAGACATGTATTCGTGATCAGCATCGGATTTTACATAAGAAAATTGAGTTTGGTTGGAATAGGAGAAATTTTTTCCCTGTTCATGACGTCTCTCCTGCCAATATCCAAAAATGTGAAAATATTTTATTGCAATAACTTTTGATCTAATTGAAATTTTGAAAAGCGTACATGTATTCGTGATCAGCGTCGGATTTTACATGAGAAAATTGAGTTTGGTTGGAATAGGAGTTAGAAATTGTTTCCCTGTTCATGACGTCTCTCCTGCCAAATATCCAAAAAATGTGAAAATTTTTTATTGCAATAACTTTTGATCTAATTAGAATTTTGAAAAGCGCCACATGTATTCGTAATCAGCGTCGGATTTTAACATAAGAAAATTGAGTTTGGTTGGAATAGGAGTTAGAAATTTTTTCGGTGTACATGACGTCTCAGCCAAATATCCAAAAGTAAAAAATTTTTATTGCAATAACTTTTGATCCAATTGAAATTTTGAAAAGCGCTACATGTATTCGTGATCAGTGTCGGATTTTACATAAGAAAATTGAATTTGGTTGGAATAGGAAGAAATTTTTTCGGTGTTCATGACACACACCTTTCTAACTCCTATTCCAACCAAACTCAATTTTTTTATTTTAAAATCCGACGCTGATCACGAATACATGTGGCGCTTTTCAAAATTCAAATTAGATCAAAAGTTATTGCACTAAAAAAATTTCAAATTTTTTGGATATTTGGCTCTTGAGACGTCTTGTACACCAAAAAAATTTCTAACTTCTATTCCAAACAAACTCAATTTTTTTATCTTAAAATCCGACGCTGATCACGAATACATGTGGTGCTTCTCAAAATTCCAATTAGATCAAAAGTTATTGCAATAAAAAATTTGCACATTTTTTGGATATTTGGCTGAGACGTCATGAACACCGAAAAAATTTCTAACTCCTATTCCAACCAAACTCAATTTTTTTATTTTAAAATCCGACGCTGATCATGAATACATGTGGCGTTTTTCATAATTCGCATTAGATCAAAAGTTATCGCGATAAAAAAATTTCACTTTTGGATATTTGGCTCTTGAGACGTCATGCACACCAAAAAAGTTTCTCCAATTCCAACCAAACTCAATTTTCTTATGCGTAAGCAGCGGGATGTAAAAGACGCGGTATTTTCTTCTCTGCATGTTGAAAAAGAGCTCTTTCGAGTTCAGTAAGAAAGAAACCAAAAATATCTATTAGCATTTTAAAATTTCCAATTAAATGGTGCTTATTTATTCTCTAGAAGTGCTTTTAGTTGCCGAATAAAAACTGTGTAATTTCTAACTATAGATATTGTTACGAATTTTGTATAAAATAATGTAAATAATTTGTATTTGGATGTGCAATGCCTTTATATTACTCTATGCTATATTTATTTCATGTTAAAATTGTAATATTCATAAGCAACGTCGTACCTTACGTGAAAATGGCGATTCAATGGGAACTTGGCGATAGAGCCAAGTTGGCATCATTTTGGGCGACCAAGTTGGCAACATTAGTGACCAAATTGACGAGTTCGGGACCCTCTGGATTCTTCCTGAAATTAGTAGAGAAATCTACTAATTTCACGATCTATGACGCGAGCGTCTCTTTCCAGAAGTTTCGAACAGTCACTCTAATTTCCACCAGTGAGTAGCGAGTCTGGTTTTGACTAGCGATTAGTGAACTTGCCTTGATCGTGAATAAGCTTATATATACCGTGTATTTTTAGATACTGATAATTATGTCTAAGTGTTATTGAAGGAGTGAAATCCTTCTGATATTCATTCTGCGAATTTTGCTGTTGAATGCTGTGTTTCAAGGATTGATTTTCGGCAATAAATTATCATCGCTGTTAAAGAACTTTCTTGTTGTTTGCAACTGATTTTGCATAAAATCCTCGAACCCCGATCTACGTAACAATATGCTTTGTGCGTAATTGATTATTATTCATTTCTAAAAAGTACGTACAAAAAATTTGTATTTTGTTTGGACGAGTAACCCCGAATAACGAGTAACCCGAATGAACGAACAAAATGTTCAGTTACGATAAATTCGTTATGTTGGTTGCATAGAAACAACAGCAACAATGTTTCCTTTTTAAGAAGATATATCAAGAAAGGAAGATGAAATTGGAGAAAGGTATACGAATTCGTTCTTGTCACTAATAAATTTTCTCAAGTGTTAAAGTAAAGCTAATAAAAATCAAACAAAAAAAAAGAATTATAGAAATCCATCTATCAGCTAA